>JAKSZP010002782.1:0-166974 GCA_022478985.1 Massospora cicadina | reverse complement strand
TCAGTACATGGGCTTCTGTTGTGAATTGATCTGCAAACTTGATGAGAGTCTCATTTTGACAGAATCCAATTGTTAAGAATTCCGCTTTCTGTTGCGACATTTTCGAGTTTCCCCCAAACAGTGTGGAGTATGGTGTTCCTTACATCTTTATAGGAGATGGAACTACTTAGGAGGTAACAGGTGACCTGATCGGCGCTTCCTACATCCAGGGCAGATATTAGCAACTTAGCCTTCCATTTATCAGAGGCTCCTTATGCAGTGAACTAAAATTGTTTAAAGAACACATGGATGTTCCCATTGTGGTCAAATGGAGGTATCTTTTCAATATTAATTTCCTCCTTTCATTTGCGGTTATTAGGTCTGCACTGAGGAATGGAATGAGACCCAAAAGTGGATTCTCAATGAGGAGTGGGATTAGCAGAAGTCAGGATATTTGTCACTTCAGGGGTAGCATGACTGTCAGTTGTAGGTGGTACAGTCATTATTGGAGATAAGTGGTGTTCTAACTCATAGGAATATCTGGTGCTATTATCATGAGTGTCATAGCTATGACCAGCACTGTTTTCTCCTACATAGGATGCTTCTTCTTGATAGTCATCATCCTCCCAGCGTGATGACTGAGAAGAAGTAGAGAATCTTTGTTCTGCATATTGCAGCCACTATGTGGTATCATTTAGGTATTCATCAAGTTCTTTGTTTTGTTGTCCCAAGATTTGAATTTGACTAAACGTACTATCAAGTTGATGCATGACTGCGTTACGTTCTTGAAGGAGTTCAGCTTGGTTTTTGAGTACCGCGTCCAAGGTAACTTTAATTTCCTCATATCAAGCTGATATGGGGTTTCAGGAAGACTCCCCAATGACATGACTTTGGTAAGGCATGGTTGGCAACTGGAGTTCTGAAGTGTTGGGTGGTTGATCAATGGGCCCCCTGTGGTGAGCACCACTGTTGTAATTTTGAACGGCATTTCTAGGATCCGCTGGGCTATTCACAAAGGTTGAGCCCTCTGACAACGGACAGATGATGTGAGGATTGTGGTACTTTGGACGCACTTGAAAATATATTTAAAAAATAGGAGCAATTGCCCCAATTGGTCCTTTTATTTAATTTTATAAATACATCATCTTTTGATGTTCCTTCTCGTCTGCACTTCAAAACCTAAACCTCTCTTAATCGCCCATTTCACATATATACATCAGCTTTAGGCGACACTATTTCTCATTGCTTGGGTTATTCTATTTTGCCAATTTTCCTTGAATTTGGCTTGTTATTCTTAATCCTCTGTCACCTTATTTGTAGGCGATTTGCTTTGTATTCATCAAATATCAACATCGCCTTATCGCCTTATATAGACGCGATCCAATAAACTCATTATATCCAATAAGACCTGTTATTACAATATCGCCTCATCTCAAGGCACTCGAATATTTGTAACTGATACTATGTTGGCAGATTCCGGCTGTCTGTCCCAAGATTATTGTCCAGCCATATCAAAATCGCAACAATGAACACACAAAAGGCAAGAAAAAAGAATCTAACAGCGATCACCTAAGTGTTGTCAAGCCTCATCTGATTTGGAACATTCAATTTACAATTTTTCCCTATCAAAATTTTGATATAAAGGCATTATATTATCCATAATGCATCGCCTAAAAAGAGCCTCTCTTCTGGATTCTTAGATCCACTAATTTTATAAATGCTTTCTTTTTGGGGTTTATATTTTAAATATGACATATAAAGCCCCTATTTAATATTATAATAAAGTTGCTTACTAAATTCTATATCTCTTTATGGTACTTAATTAATTAAGTCCATTTTGCTCTGCTTACCATAGGATGGATAATCTATCTGATAGGACAAAAGACGTGACTTGGCACCTTTTAAATTAGAAATATACTTGTCATGCGTCTTAGGAAGCTTCAAATATTGACTGTTGGTCTCCTTGGGCATAGCACCATCAAGCTAAAAATGGAGACCCAAAACACTTCAAAATAGGTACTACTGTGTGAAGACAGCTTACCTCCAAACAAACGTAAAGCTTGAAAATATCTAAGCCTTTATTACAAATGAATACCCAAAATCTGCCATAGTCTCATTAGGTACTAACAGCTTGAGATCCCGTCATTGATGGTGATTACAGAATGTGAGTCACCACGTGTATCCTTCTTCATGCTAGACCAACACTATTTATACCTTGACCTCTAGTCAGTCAACTTACTCCCTTGCCCCTGAACCTTATAGAGTTTCCTCCTTATGATCCGTTGAAATTAGTGGATTAAGCACTCTGATACATAAAATTTCTTTGTCTAAGGTCAGGAACATCTTGGGGTACTCTGTTCATTATCAATAGCATTTTAATGGGCATCAGTTCACAGGCAATCCTTGGAACAAATTTGACTGAATAATTCTGAAAAATTTGATTGAGGAAATGGTACTGGTTTGAGGAACTGAGAGAGTGGATAAGGTTTGAACTATCTAAAAATAAGACATACAAATTATATTTAATTAAAAGCGTAACAATGGGTCAAGTTTGTTAGTGACATATCTATCAGCTTATTAATTAAGATCAATCTGTCAAAGGATGTAGATAGCGGTGCAAGCGTAAAGGTGAGGTCTATAAGGTTTTGGGATAAAAGGGCTGTTGGTGATATCCTATATTTGTCAACCAAGATCTCTACTTGGACTTTGCCCCTTCCATTATTGACCTTTAATAAAAACAAAACTGAGGAAGCTCAAGTCAATCTTGAATTAAGACAATTACTTGATGCTGGCCTACTTCAATCTTCGCGTAGTCCCTATCCTCTCCTCTGTTATCAGTTAAAAATAAAGATGGGAGTCACCAAGTTTTTATGGAAAATTGATGACTGAATTCTATCACTTTTAAGGGACAGTTACCCCTTACCATGTATTGATGACTCTCTGCGTTTTTTGTCTTACTCTTAATATTTTCCAAGAAGCACTTGGCCAGTGGCTACTAGCAAATGGACCTCTCTGCTGAAGATCGCGCTAAATGTGCTCTCATTTTTTCATAAGGTTTGTTTAAGCTAACTTGAATGCTTATGGTTTGTGCAACGCCCTTGCCAGGCTCCAGAGGACCATGGACCAACTGTTTAGTGAAATTAAACTAATGTGCATACTAGTTTATCTTGATGTCACCATCTTTTCAAAAACTTTTACTGTTCATCTTATCATCTACGTAAGGTATTTCAGCTGTTCTTTGAAGCTTCTATAAAATTAAAACCTTATAAAGTTAAATTATTAGAACAAGTGATGGAGTT
Source organism: Massospora cicadina (assembly GCA_022478985.1). Taxonomy (NCBI): domain Eukaryota; kingdom Fungi; phylum Entomophthoromycota; class Entomophthoromycetes; order Entomophthorales; family Entomophthoraceae; genus Massospora; species Massospora cicadina. The sequence continues at coordinate 163,696 of JAKSZP010002782.1, read as the reverse complement.
TTTAGGGCATTAAGTGACGCGGCAATGCATGCTCCCTATTCTAGACAACGTAACTGCCATTTACAAATGTACACTCCTAAAATTTATGAAAAATGCATGTATTTATTGTAATGGTGGACTACTATTAACAGTTTAAATCCCACCTTTCTGACCTTGCAAAACCTTTGGTAGAGATATTACTAAAATAGTGCCTTTCTTCTGGGGTCCCAAACAGCAAAATGCTTTAAGCTCCTTGCGCATCACAATTATCTTTTTATCTTAGTTTTAGTACATCCTAACTTTGATCAGGGTTTCAATCTATTTACTGATGTTAGAATCACTGCTGGTACCATCTTAACTCAGTTATATGCTGACCAGGTAAGTCATCTCGTCGTTGCTTTTAACATTATGATGACTAGGGTTGAACAGATAGCTCAGTGACCAAATGGGGATACTTTTGCTGTGTTTCTTGCTATAAAACATTTCCATCCCATATTATATGGTAACCATTTATAAAAAATGACTGATCATGCTTCCCTTCGCTGTTTTTGTCAAATGAAGGGCCCTGATGGGAAGTTAGCTCGCTGAGCCCTAAGGATACAAAATTATAAGATACTATAGTTCATCAAGCTGATAAATAGTCCACCAAAATGTGGATAGGCTGTCCAACTGCCTATTTTACATACACCTATTTCTGAAAAGGATCGCTTTATATACTTCTCACTCAAACTAATTTATGGACTTAAGAACAACTTGATGTACAACAATGGATGAGAAACGTGGGTTCTAACACTAAAAAGCTAAAGAACTTTAGTAAAACAAGTCGTCACCTTCTTTCTTCCTTATTTCCAACCTTCTATTCACACTGAAACTATCATAGAAGCTCATAAGCTCTTGGGCATGAGGCTATCAAAAAACACTTTAGTGGTTGAAAAGCAAGTTCTACTGGGAGAAAATGACTGAGTCAGTACACGACATTGTTAGAAACTTTCTTAACCTGCTTCACTCAAGATAAGTCTAACTCATGCACTAAATTTGAGCTTGTAGCTCCTAAGATTGATTTTAATACCATTAGCATAGACATATTAGTACCTTTGCCTGTAGCTGTTTGTGTCCCATCACTATACTATTATTGCAATTGACCACTGAATGAGATGTGTACAAACCACATCTGTGCTTAGTGCTATCTCAAGGGCCACGGCTCTCATTTTGTACTGTCTTTTTCAGATATAGTTACCTCGATTGCTCTCGTCAGATAATAGCACAAGTTCCATCTTCTCTATAGTACAAGAGTTGACTTTCATCTTAACATAAAGCACTTTTTTCCTACGACTTATCATCCAGTTACTAATGGTACTTTAGAACCTGCTAATGGCACATTAGATTTATTTACAAAAGTTAACTGCATCCAATCCTGTACACTGGAATGTTTTTCTTACCTGTGATTTATTAGCATATCGAGACAGTTACCATAGGATGCTTAAGGCGTCCCCTTTCCAAGCTTTATAAGTTGTGATCCTCTATTTCCTTCTAGCCTTCAACCATCCTTAAATCTTCGTGCTCAGACAATGTAGAGCCTACTTTATTGTGGTCAACCAATGAAATCATACAACTTTATACTATGGCTACCAAATCCATAAAGAGTACTAACTTTGTCAAGAGTGTGTCTGTAACTCTCGAGTTCCCAGAAAGGTGGTGTGTGGTTAACAACCACACGCTAGGGAACTCGTCGTCAGTATTAGGAGTATTGTAGCCCTGCAGGGGGTGCTAGAGCTAACGTAACACAGGGCAAGGGTATTTAACACGGTACATATTAATAAGAAGCAAACAAATAACAAGACTTGGATGGACCCCAAAGAGGAGTTCATATCCAAGCAGTGATCTTGGCTGGAGGGCTTGGGAGCCTCGGTCTGGAGGTGATCAGGGCGGCCCAGCGGTGCACCATCTGAGATCATCAAATTTGTGCAAAGGAAATGGCTGGTGTTGTTAGGGACCTCCTCAAAGAGGTCCATGCACAGGTTTGCCCAAGTTAACATATAAAAATGAAAACTAATGGGAATTTATTTAAAAAGGAGGGAGATGACCACGAGAAAGGTTGGTCTCAAGAAAACATATTCAGCTAATTCAGGGAAATCCTCAATTGGTGAATTGGCAATAAGACCTGGTGCACCAATAAGCGCATGCTTCCATCTAACAGGGTAATGTACTTTGATATTGACCAAATTGAGTGGTCAATTGAAGTTGAGGCTGACCCAAGTTAGAAAATTCATAAATTAAATGAGTTTTGAACCCCCGTTCAACGAGTAACTGAAGACACATCATTATTTAAGTGGTAGTACGTACGTTTCAATGCTATGGCTATTACATATGGTAGGGCAACTCACATTTCTTTTGTATTCAGCATGAGCATATCTGGCCTGCACCCAGCATTGGTCCAAGGTGTGCCTTATGTCAGGAAGGTCCTGTAACTTGAACTTTTTTGACTCTTGGCGCCCAGCCTTGTCTTGGCCATCGATCCCTTCAATAAAGTCATATGAACATGACAAACTTCAAAGAAGGATATCAGGTTAATGTGCGACAGCCTGCTCTACTAAGATATTCCTTTAAAGATCTATACTTAATATACAATCATTGGCCTGTAGGTAGGAACCATAAACTTGAACTTAATTGGTCTGACTCTTATTTTGGTTATACTCTGTTGTGATCCTGAATGCTCTATTCTTACTACCAGTAATGTTTCCGTTCTAAACCGCACCATAACCATTTCATGCGCAAATACCATCCCCTTGGCAAAATCTTAAATAGTGTTGTTAGGAATTGAACTTTTGGTGAATTATTTCAATTCAGTTTGTCTATCAGTTGATTCAAATTTTCCTAACCCTGAACTCCCAGCTTATAATCAGCTGATGTCAATGGATTATCATTACTTGAGGCCTGAAATGTTTCCAAAGATATTATCTATTGATCTCTCACCTGCCCAATTACAGGGTACAGAAAATCTTGCCAATTTGAGGTTATAGACACCCTGAAAGAAGTAGGGTGAAGTCGCAGCCTATAAATATTCGCTCCTTTTAGTTTAAAAAACACATTTTTGCCTCCAACTTTGGTTTACTCTTTAGTTGATTTTTAGAGCTTTCTCAGTGTATCTCTTTATAATTGGTCATAAATCTTTACCACTTTATCGCAATAGGACCTTCATCGCCTATTGATGATATTAGTCTAGTTCCCAGGATCCTGTTCTTAGGTTCCCAGCTCTCCTTACCTATCTTACTTTAGTGGAACGATATTATACATTCCATCATGGTACGCTTTGGAGCAATGACTGCCCTCGGCTATTTCTTTCCCAAAAATTTTCAAAAGCTGTAAACTAAGAAGTTTAAATTCCAAAAACGCCACCTGGCTATTAGCTCAAGGAAGGATCCCTCGTCACGAGGACGTCCATCACTTGGACATAAAAAGTCTCTTTCAGAAAGTTAGTGTGAAAGCACTATGCCACCTATGAAGTTCTGTAGGACTTTGAAAGTGGCCCCCAGTACTAAGCTCTCCTACCATTGGAAAACCACAATCTATTCCATGTGCCCCAATTGTCCCCATTTCAAGGCCATGCCTACATCGCATTATCCTATCATGGTAGACGAATCCTAGGAGGCAGATGTAGAGGTAATTATAAGCTCAAAAAGATTATGCCGTTCATTTAGTATCTGGTAGCCTGGGAAGACTACCTCATGTAAAAACAGCTGTGTGAGCGCTTAGTACTGCGCCAACTGCAAAGAACTGGCGGAAGCCTTCCATAAGTTCCACCCTGATGATCTATGTCCCCTGAAAAATTTGTGGCCCTTCTTAACGTCAGATTCCACAAGAAGAGCAAACATCTTCGCTCTTTCCATGCCCCATGAGGTGGGTTGTAACCTGTTTCTAAAGAGGAGTTGATAATGTAAGTCTTAATGGCATTTTCTTCACATAGACCAAGAGCAATTTTACTTCTGACGCAAGAAAGACCAAGGCTTTTAATGGCTCCCCTTGTGCTTCTCAGTGACCTTGCTCATGTGATATATGAGTGGTGGGTTACTGCCCTGCCCCTTTAGATCCTCTTATCATCCCTTTTTTCCTCTTCTACCCTGCTGAGATTATATAATGGGGTTTCAGGGTGGTGGTCCAGTACAGGGGCCTTTGAAGGTACTCTGGGCTCATACCACTCCTATGCATGATACTGCAACTATAAAATGTCCAAATTCATCTAAAATCTCCCTTAAACAATTAATCTTATCAGGTCATTTCAAATATTGGTTATTGCAGAGCAATCACCTTGTCTCATTCAATCCATCAATAAAGAGTTTCTAATTAGTCAACCAGTAATTATTAATTTTTAAAAACATTGAAATAATACACCATCCAAATAAATATGTATAGTATCAGGTCTATCAATCGGGGGTTTCCCAATTTAATATTAAAAATTATGATCTGATATGAAGTTACACCCTCATACACTTTTCTTCCCATTCCATTCAATCAAATTGTTTGCAGTAGTTGAGGCCTAGTTCTGTGCTTTGAGCTCACATCTAACTCTCCCACCTCCCTATTATAAAGGCAGCATCTATCTATAGGTTATGTTGTTGATGTATTCTCTTCTTTGATCTCTTCTAAAGTAAAACCCAAAAATTCAAATTTTAATTTTCGTGAGATTCTCTCTCCACATCCTAACATCACTTCCTAAAACCATCTATAAATGCATGTCAACATTCACAAATTGGTAAAAAAGTTCATAATTTGGGAGTAACAATCTACAAATACAATGTCACTTGATGCTATGGGCGAGCAAGTAAAAGCTTGTGCTTTCATTCATGTTTTCCAATTCTGTCATACACACCATGAATGTCTACAGCTGTGACTTGCCAAGCTGATCAACTACCAATTTGACGCAATCTCATTTAGAAGGTTTTCTTACCTTCGCTGATATGATCTCATATAGAAGTCTACAACCGCTTAACATGGAGGAGTCACTATCCTCCTTGCCTCTCCTTCTCCTGGGTGTTACTCCTTCAAGACCCACAGTTTCCAGATTGCAGCCATTGATACTGTTCTGGATTTTTTGGTAGATTTTTGAATATTTTTTCCACATTAACCTTTCAGCGTTCTACTTTAAAGACAATAGGTCATAGTTATCTTAGAATTCAGGGATATCCAAAGGTACTAAGGCACCTAGATCGGTTGACTAATCTTATTCCAACTAGATGTCACTTTGAAAGTTATTCCTGGTATCAGTTTTTTACAGCCAGGGATGCTCCTATTCAAGCTTTAATTTTAATGGGTCTTGCCTTTGTGCCATATACACTAACACTACTCTAAAGTAAGTGAAGGGCTACATGATCTTTAGAACATATTACTTTGCTATTTCAATTACAATAATGGTTGTGGGCTTGGTGTGGTTGGAGTTTAGGGTGAGTTAGGCGAAGGAAAATATTTAATGCTCATCTTTTATCTATAGTGAGCCTTATACAAGTAATTTTAGTTAGAGGCATATCTCTGGGTTGGTAGCCCTCTAAGTCATATAGGGGTGCTAGGTTTGGTCCAGATTGAAAGCGGCAGCTGAGAAACTTACAAATAAGCCTTCAGAAAGTATATTTGGAAATCGTTATGTTGAAGATTAAGAGTAGATTTTTAATTAACTTCAAAAAATTACTCAACTTGAAGCTTTGGATTTTAAAGTTTATTTCTAGATTTTTTAGTGATACTAAACTCTTCAAAATATTAAATTTATCAAAATATGAGATATTTGGGATTTATAAAACAAATAAAATAAAAATTAACATTCTCTCAATTATCAGAATATTTATATTGCTGATATTATTAATTTTATAATCTGATATTCAAATTCTATACTAATGTTACATAACGTTATCACAAAATTCTCGAATTAAGAGCTTTAAGGCCTCTTAGTTAACTTGTGACCCAAGATTGTACTTTTATTCCATTACTAACTTTATCACCTTTTCAGAACTTCATGTGCCATTAATTTCTTTCCCTTTGTTAAGTCTTATAAATGGTGTTTACAACTGTGTATATATTTGTTGGAATTTTTACTCTCATCTCCAGCCATCTAGATTACCATGGATGCTAGGGGATAATTCCCTATAGCAGGTGAATTGGATGTTGTTTGATCTCAATTTCAGGTTAATTATGTTTGGGGGATTTTAGGCAATTCGCCTGGTTTAGATTCATCAGGGGAATAATCTGGGTAAATACTTAAGAACTCATTGGACAGAGTTACTGACAAAATGGGGGCATCTGATAGTTGATTGAGGATTAACTATCAGTTGTACTAATTGGGATCAGTCTGGTTTCATCACCAACTGTTTGGGAATTCAAGGAGAAAATTGCGAGGCAAGTGATGCCACCTGAAACTAAAAAATCACTCAGTTGGTTTGCGACCTGCTATAATGAGTAACAAGTCCCATTACTTAAGCAGGTCATTTGTAAGATATGGTTGTTTTGCTGGGTTTGAGTAGAAAATGTAAGGGACAAGTTTTATGACTCTTTCCATTTTAGTTCTTGAAGATATCTAATGATGGAATTCTAACCAGGGTGGGGAAGAACATTGCTAATGAGAGACAAGGGTTATTCAATGGCAACAGCTGTTATTTCATCGCTGTGGCTCCAACAGAGGGTTGGGCGCCAAATTCCCTCTATAAATTCCCCTGAGAATTCAATTAATAAAAAACATTAATTAGCAGAATTCATAGTTAATTCTATTTATTTTCAGGAAAAAGTTTGCTTTGTGCTTTTATTGAAGACTCTTTAGTAATATAAAGAGTAAGGATTGAAATCCTAAGAAGAGAAGTTGAGCTGAGATGGGAATTGCTGTCAACTTTGTGTCACCAGAGAGAGGCTGCAAACTAGAAAATGAGAGTGGATCAAGTTTTATAGAAAAGGGTCAAAATCCCTACTGAGGACATCAAGAGTATTTTGAGGAGAAATACTGGTCAAGCGTTGGACCAGAAACTAGCGATCTATTCAACTACTGATAATATTCTTCTTACTATTATCAAACGTATATCATATCATCAGACAATGCTAAGATTGCACAAAAAAACATGTGCAGCTATCAATTAGGTGTTAATATTTGTGAATGAGCAGCGAAGCCCATAGATTTTTATTAGTTGGTGCTCACTAAAGGGGCAAATAGTTAAACTAGATCTTTAACAAATGTTGCTCACTCCAGGGACTTTAGTTGAATGGGATATACTAAGACAAGATGTCATACAATGACAAGTTAAGAAAACTCTAAGCAGAATTGGCGATGGTCAACAAGAACGCCTTGAATTCTTCATCTCATCAAGAATTCACTTCCTTGGAGGTGAGATTACAAAGTGAAAGGAGGGATTCAACGATTTTTTATAATTTTGGCAATGATTTCCTCAGAAAAGTAACATTATTAAAAAGGAAAACGAAAAATTAGTCTATGAAGTTTCATTTATGAAAATGGAACATGAAGTGGATCACATTAAATTGCATTCAAACATCTCAGACGTGGAGCAATTAGTGAAGAAAATCAAAAAATTGAAAATTGGACATGTGAATGTGACTCCTATATGGCAAATGATGCCAAAAATAAACTCAAGATTCAAAAAAAGGACTTAAAGCCTAAATATAGAGCTTTCTAGTGATGCAAGAAAACCTGTTCCACCAGACTTATACTTAGGATGAAAATTATTAGCAGGACTGTAAAAATTTACTTAGGATTGATTATCAGCCATCAACCCAGTAACCTTTTTACTGCACAGGTTTGATTTCCTTGTGCACTTTGTCACGTTGTATAGAATGTATCAATTAATAATAGTATGGAGACTATTATCTGTAGTTGAGATTGAACTATTATTCAGCCCAATGCTCATCCAGTATTTAAAATTTAATACTCTTGAAGTTGTACTTGTAGGGATTTATTACCTATACTCTTGTCCACCTGATCTTTGTTAAGATACCCAGTGACAATCTATATCAGCCCAACACACAGTCGGTAGCTATCCCCAATTGTGGTTCCTTCTTCTCTAGATCCCCGCTCAGATCTTTACTTTTCTCTCTGAGAGTCTTCCAATTATTGCCTTCTGCAATAATATCCTTGAGATAGAATGACACAATAGAAGCTGATATCTAACTATACACAGAATTGATAATATTAAAGTACTTATTATCTTCAAAACTAGAGTCTTTTATTATAGTAAATCTTAGGGATTTATATAGTAGGGGATTTGGCTGTCTAACCCTTGGTTGACCCTCTTTGATGAAATGGCAGCCATTGCCATTGAGTCACCCTTACTTGTCTTGGCACGATAGTCTTCCCCATCCTGGCTAGAATTCTTTCATTGGACATCCTTGAGACCTCAAATGGAAAGAGTCAGAAAACGTGTCCCTAAAGTTTTCATCTTGATCCCAGCGAGCTAACTATAATTGGCTAGCGACTGCTTGGGCAATGGGACTATTACCCATTATGGAAGGTCACTTCACCAACCATTTGATTTGCTAGTTGCAGGCGGCATCACTCACCTTGCAACTCACTATTCATTCCCAATCAGTCAGTGATGAAACCCGACTGATCCCAATTGGTAAACCTGATAGTTAATCACTATCAGATGCCCCAATTTCGTTGCCAACTCTGTCAGATGAGATCTTAATTATTCATCTGGATTAATCCCCAATTGATATGACCAGGCGAATATCCCAAAATCTCCCAAACATAGTTTTTCTGAAACTTGGGCCAACCAATTTCTGATTCACTTCGCCTTAGGGAATTTTCCCTAGCAATACCAGGTAATCTAGCAGGCAGGGAATATGGGAAAAAACCCCAACACATCCCCCTCTTGCCTAGATATCCAGTGAGAAAAGGACCAAGGCATGGGAACACTGCTTTGGACACATGGTTGAATACTTCATTGGTTCAAGTGGAGTACACTCATCAATACTCAACACTGCTCAGGACAACCTTTGACATATGGCGTTTTCCTCTTCCTCCTCGCTACCACCTTCTCAGAGTGCAGTCACCATGATCTACTGTCATGCCAGGCTGATTGATTTACTCGTTTTGATATTAGTCCCAGGATCCAGTTTTCCCCCCATCAGGGTATATGACCCACTGTCATATTCAGGATTCTTGGTCTGGCGTCCTCGATTTCCTGATTTTCTCCTCACCCTAGACAGGAGACTCTTGCCGTCAATGTTCATTTTGCAGCCCAATTAAAAATACTTATTTCTATTCTCCCTTGTTATTTCTCTCATAACCTCTTGGATTGTGTCATTCCTAATTATTCCTTGGAGAGCTTATCTCATTAATTTTGAGATTAATTTCCCCAAAATTGGAGCTTAGTGAATTATAGAGTGCTTAATGTCAACTTCTATATAAGTCCAACATCCCCCTCTCATCCAGCTCATATGTCAAATTCTGAGTTGTGATACCAGCAGCTTCTGAATAGTTTGTCTGATCCAGACCTCCGTCTCTTCCAGCAGATGAATCAGGATGCTCAGCGGAACCTCTTTTATGGTCCTTCCAGGACTCATACACATAGTCTGGAACCAGCAGCTAGTCCTTCCATCAAATTACCAGAAACGGTAACTAATTCCTCCAAAAACCAGCCTGGCTATTGATTCAAACAACTATTGGCCAATTTTTCCTCTGCCGTTGATTCCAGAGTTGGATTTTAAAACTCTTCTGAATCTGGCTCCTTTTGCTGATGCTCCGACCATTGTAATAGATGCTCCAGAGTTTATGCTGGTTGCTCTTGATCGTTCATTTCTTGCCAGGTTGGACCTGCTCCCTGAGTTCCTCTTCCAACTTGGACAATATTACAAACCCACTGTTCTGGTCTCCGAGCTCACCATTGGTAACAGTATTCACATTGAGCTCGCCTATGCTGAACTCTGGGCCCAAGTCACTGAGGCTTTGACCCTAATGCTGAATTCTCTGATCTTGATAAAATTATAGATTAGGATACTGCCGCTTATGCTCTTTGCTTTTCTGGATAAGTTCTCTGAAGTCGGTCCACAAAGCTTCCAGCCTCACCTGGGTTCCATTGTCATTCAGCTTTAGCTTCTGAGAAGCCCATAGTCATTGCTTGCAGGATGCAATCTGCTCCCTACATGACTATCTCTTCTCTGGCACTTCCCATCAGTATCTTCCGCTGATGGCGTTGATAGGGGGCATGATTTGGCAACCCCGTCAAGCATCCCTTCTTTGTTACTAGCCCATATGTCCGGTGTCCTTGATGAAGCCCATCGTCAGGCGCTCAAAACTAATTTTCTGGCTCCAGTGCCATATCATAATTACTTGGGGTTATTCACTGATTGCCTCTTCTTAGACTGTTGCTTTCCTCCCTGCTCTGGGGTTTTGCGATTGGCTTCATCCAACATCTCAATTTCCCTTCACCTAGTCACTTTCTAGTGGGGCTCATCGTCCGCTCAAAGAATGCTGTTTTGTGTAGGTCTAGCCTTCACTAGCATCCAATCTTATATTGATTTTGATGGGCTGTTCCTTCCTACCGCGATACATCCTTCCTCCCCCAAGAGGTGACATAAGCGGAATCATTACATACTGAGGACAACTAATAAAAATAATAACATAAATTTATATTGGTTTTTTCTCTATGCGGCTTATAAGCTTTTTTTCCAATATCTTTTATCAATTTTTTATCCTTATTTTTTATTTCCTATGGGACTTGACCTTGTTTTGGTTCAGCGGCCCATTTTTTATTTATTTTTCCCCCAAACTGGGTCCTGGGTACCTAAAACCTGCCAGTTTTCTATGGTATAGAGGTCCTTTTTTCGGACTTAACTATCCAGATTGGTTCAGAAGTCCTTTTTTGTACTTGACCTAATCATCAGGACATGACCAAATTAAGGATTCATTAGTCCTTCAGAGACTTTTTTATTTTTTTCATCAATCCATCAGTTTAGATACTTAGCATGGACTCAATTCACAACTCTTCTATCCAAGAGATTTTTGATGGAGTAAGCATCAGTCACTGTCTTGGCGATCACTTCAAATGGACCTGACCACAACACATCTAATTTGTTTCTTTGTCCAAAACCATGCATATTTCATTAGGCAACTCTTTCCACTATTCGATATTCTGCTAAGGCAAACTGTTCTTGTCATCTGTCAATTTTGCTCATATACTTTACTTCAAGTTGTATTGAATGCTTGCAATTGCATATTGATCAGGATATTCATCAGTCAGTTCAGGTATTGCTTAGTACTCATCCTCAATGTAGGTTCCAACACTAAATAAAAATCGTTGGCAACGCGGACTTTCTCCTGTGTAATAATTAAATGGCGTCTTTCCTGTTGCTGTATGATGATTATTATTGTAGGCGAATGTCACAGAACTCAGGTACATTCCCCATGCAGAAATTCTCCTTGTGACTAGCTTCCTCAGCGTCGCGGCCAGTGTCCCATTGACCTGTTCTACCAGTCCATTTGTCTCCAGCTGGTATGGTACTGATACGACTCCTCAGATCCCCATTATTTCATTTAACCTCAGTTTCACATGAGATGTGAAATTGGTCCATTTGTCACTCAACAGGATTTGCAGACATTCAAACTGGTATACCAAAAGATCCAGGATGAATCTCGCAGTACTGGTAGCATCTACTCTGGGTAGGGCCTTCATCTCACCCCATCTCATCAGATGGTCGATGGCAACTATGATGTACTTGACTCCCCCTGTGCCCATCGTCAGCAGTCCCATCACGTCGATGGACTTTATGTGCCAGGCAAATCCAGGGTGGATTAGTTGGTATACAGTTGTATTTTTGTGTGATTTGTGCAGCTGGCACTCCACACAACTAGCCAGATAATCCGCGACATCTTAGTTGATCAATTGCCAGTAATAATACTGGCAAATATATCAGTTGTTTTCCTCAAGCTTATGTACTCAACAACACTTGTGAGCTGCTTGCACTATAGCTGCTCTTTCTGACAGTTTCAGGAATCATAATTGCTTCCCGTTGATCATCTTGAATACTTGTTCATCCATGGTCTCAATGTTTTCCATCGCTTTCCAAAGTGCACCTTGGATTTCTTGGGGCTCATCCCCAATTCTTCCTTCGACCATTCTTTTAATATCTCATCTGCCTGCGGGTATACCATCTGGACCATTGGTAACCATGATAAGCCATCCACATTCTGGTGAGAAGCCCCTGCTTGGTGGACAATCTCTTAATCATAAGCCTGGAGCTTAAGTGCCTATCAGGCCAGTCACCCTTCCAGCTCTCTCAAATTGTGCAGCCAATGCAGCAAAGAGTGGTCTGTTATCACCTTAAAGTGCATTCAATGGATGTACACCCAAAACTGCTTGCATGCATAAATGACCGCAAGGCATTCCCACTCAGTCATAGTGTAGTTCCTCTCAGCAGCTGAGAGTGTCCAGCTCACATACGCCACCAGATGCTCATCCCCAAGTTCGTCTACTTAGCTCAGTACAGCACTGATCGCCATCAACAAAGCATTGGTTTGAATAATAAACTTTTTGATCAAAATTTGGATATTTCAGAATTGGCGAATCTATTAAATACCAGCGTAACTCATCAAATGAGTCCTGGGCCTCTTCATTCCAAATGACTCCTTTTTTTGGATCATTCAATAAATGGAATAACAGCTCGGCTATTTGGATGAAGTCCCATTTATATCTTCTATAGTATCGACTATCCCAAGGAACACTAGGATATCTTAGACACTCTTTGGTACAGCCATAAGTTCTATAGCTGCTATCTTATGGGTTTGCGGCTGCAATCCACTGAAGATGATTATGAACCCCGGGTATTCCAACTCTTTGTTTAAGAAGTGGCACTTCCTTGACTTGATCTTCAGGTTAGACATGGACAGTAGCTTAAATAATTCTTCTAAGTGGTGTAGGTGATCAGTAATCATCTTACTGAACACGTTTATATTGTCCAAATATACCTGGACGCACAACAACTTCAAGTCGATTAATATCGCATCCATGGTCCTCTAAACATTGCAGGCACATTGCATAGACCCTGGGGCATCCTCGTCAGTTGATATAGCCCTTGCGCGGTAATAATTACGCATTTTTCTTGGTCTTCCTTTGGAAAGTCAATCTGCAAATATCCTGAGATCAAATCCATTGCAGAAATATACTTTGCTTCTACCAATTGATCTAGTACATTGTCAATCCTTGGTAGGGGATATGAATCCTTCTTCATAATTTTAATCAGCCTTTGGTAGTCAATCGCCACCCATCTGGATCCATCCTTCTTCTTCAAAATCAGAATGGGAAGCGTCCAGGGACTTGACAATGGAACTAGAAGCTATGCTTCACTAGTTTGCTGATTTCATCCTCCACTACTGCTTTGGCAGCTTTTGATCATCAGATCAGTCTCATCCTGATCGGTAGATTTTCCCTGGTGTCAGCCGTGTAGATCACATCTTGTGCACATCTCAATTCATGGTAATCCTAAGAAAACACTTCCTGATACTTTTCAAATAGTTCAAGAACCTCCTCTTGCTGGCCTTCTGACAGATCAGCGAGCTGCTCTAAATCATCCACCAAGTTGATGCTTTCAGTTACCCTGGCCAGTAATCCCATTTTGTCAAGAGTCCCAAAATTGTGGAATCTTCTCAATTCAGCTGTCAGGATCAGATGAACTACTGCAATGATCAAATTCCTCTTGATCTTCATCGGTTTTTCATTTAAATTCTCCAGGAGGACTAAAATTACTCCATGGCCTGGCAATATTATCCCATGATCCCCCCATGGCTCCACTCTGGACTTCTTCCAGGGGCTTCCGACCTCCTCATACAACAGCTCAGGAATCTCCAATGTCAACCCTGTGTCAACTATCATCTGCAATCCTGGCGGTGTGGTCCTCATATTTTTGATCCTCAGTGGAATTCCTTGGTTCTCTAGGATTTCCGCTGGCATTTCACGTCACTTTCTACCATCTAGTTGGTATTAAATCAGGACAATGATGTCAATGTATATAAAATTGATGAATTTGTTTTTCTAATTTAGTGGAGCTTCACCGTCCTTCTGATATACCAATGATAATGTCTGACCCAGGATGGTCAACGTATTATACTCAAAGTTACATTTGACTCCATATTTTTATAGAAACTCCACATCTGATCAGAACTTAATAGTTTTAATTAGCCAAAACTATTGCTGGCACAGATACCACAGATGACCCAAATCTTAGTGGCAGCGCGCTATATGCTCCACTAAAGATGATGGTGTTTGGCCCAGCTGGCCCATATTTATTATTGTGTTCCAAGTCTGGAGAGATCTTTATCCTCTTTACCAGCTTGGTGAGACAATATTGATGGGTACTCCGCTGTCAACAATCATCCTCACTCACACTCAATTCACTTGTATGTCTATATATGTACACTCAGAGTATTGTAATATAGTGTTTACTGAGTGAATAGCGGTGTTATTAGATTAATCTGAGGGTGTGAATAATTTGTGCCAATAAAGCAGGAAATGATTCCTTTATCATTCTGAGGGGATTGACAGATTAGCCTCATCTAAATGGACATTAGATAATTCTTCAGGATTTTCAGCAGTTCAAATCCTGTCCACCAGTTGTCGGGTGTACAACCAGGCAACTTCCTTGATTATCCTGGGGTCGATTCTCTTCGCCCCAGCTCTGGTCACGGCATTTACATCCAAATTGACCACTTGGTACAGCTGATCCTGCTTGTCATCTACAAATAGATCACTGATATTGATTTCGTCATTCCTGATGTTGGGAGGAACAGGCTTCTCCACAGCTCTAGACTGTTCCCCATCTAGGCCCTGGGCCCTTTTCCCAATTCCTTGTATCTGCTGCCTCTTTGGCGTGGATCACGTTGATCTGATCCTTCAGCATCTTACAGTACACGGCGAATGTCCTTTCCCACCACATTGTAGCAGACCTTTTCCTTCTTGTTTAACCGTCTGAATTCTTCAGGATTATTTCCTGTCACAGTTCAATTGGTCGCTTCTTTAGCTCCTTTGTTTCCCTTTGTGGGATTCATATTTCATACCAGATTGGATTTGAAGCTTCTATTTGGGGCATCAAATGTCGCTCCCAAAATCTTCAAGTTATCTACCATTTGCGAGGTAGTTATCTCTATCACAAGTATGGAAGACATCATGCAATGCAAATTGTGATAGGGCCAAAAGGCCACTTGCAAGTCAATTCAAGCATCAAAGTCGTCCAATACTTTTGCTCCAGTCAGGATCTTTGTCTCCTGGTAAAATCAATCCGCAAAGCTAGCTAGAGACTCATCTTTATGGAATTGGATTCCCATAAATTCCTGCTTGCATTTCGACATGTGTGCCAGACTCCCAAACTCTTTCATAATGGCCGCCTTTGCCTCAGCATATGACCAGCAATCCCCCTCTAGGTGGGGTAACATTAAGTTTTGACAGTTGTTGTCTAGGCAATTCATGACCATCAGTGCCTTTTGAAGATCCCCTTAGCCAATCATGGTCATGTCAAACAGTCAGAAAAAACTGGGGTATTATCCCAAATGGAATGTTGGCAATTTTGGCGTTGCCCTAATTTCCTCCAAGTTATTTCTGGCCAATTCTCTAGGTTCAGCTACTCGGCTAACTTGAGGAGTGACTTTGGGTGTCATCTCCAAATTGGCAGCAAAAGTGGGTGACATGTTCCTTGGGGATTCAACTTCCCAAGTATCATGTGAGGACTTTTTCTTTGGCATTGCTTGCCATATCAGGCTCATAAGCACATCTGTGAGCTTTAAGTTCCTCCACTTGTTTAATTAATCTTTATTTATCCGCGCTGAAATTTCTTAAATGAATGCAATCCACTTCTCACTCAATTTTCAGGTATAAAACCTCTTGAACGAGGTCCCCTTCTTTCTTCATCAACAAAGTTACTTTCCCAAATAACTCACTCCTGAAGCTTACTACAAACTCTATTCCTTCCTTCACCTTGGCAACTCATTCTTCCAAGGCTGCGAACTCCCAATGGTCCACTGAGTTTAGAGCATTATGGTTTACAGTGGCCAACTTGGTCCACAGTTTGCGTAGCTCGTTTTGTATGACATTCTTATAGATTTTTCAACTCAACTACCCCTGTAGTGAGCACCAACTTGTAAAAATTTACTTATTGGTTGTTATTAGCAAGCAACTTAGTAACCTTTTTACTGCACAGGTTCAGTTTCCACGTGCACTTCGTTACATTGTATAATAGAATGAATTATTAATTGATAATAGTATGGAGACTATTATTCATAATTGAGTATGAATTATATTTTGGCCCAATGATTGGCCATTATTCCCGATTAAATACTTGTGATGTCATACTTGTAGAGATTTATTCCCTTCCTCTTGTCCACCTGATCTTCACTCGGATACCCTGGTGACAGTCTCTTCAGCCCAACACACAGTCAGCAGCTATCCCCCATTGTGACTCCTTCTTCTCTAGATCCTCGCTTGGATCTTTTACTCTTCTCTCTAAGAGTCTTTCAATTATTGCACACAGCAATAATATCCTTGAGACAGAATAGCACAATGGAAGCTGATGATAGGTTAACTATATACCAAATGGATAACTTAATACTAAAAAGCTCTTATTATCTTCTGTATTATATTACTGTTTTTTATTATTATAAAACCCTAGGGAATATATATAGTGGGAAATTCGGCTGTCTAACCCTCAGTTAACACCTCTTCTATGAAAAGGCAGCTGTTGCTGTTGAATCACCCATCCTCATCTCAGCAGCAATGGTCTTTCCCATCCTGGCTAGGATTCCATCATTGGACATCCTCAAGACCTCAAACAGAAAGAGTCAGAAAACATGTCCCTAAAGTTTTCCTCTCAATCAAAGTGAACCAGCCATATTTGGCTAGCGACCTGCTTAGGTAATGGGACTTATTATCCATTATGGCAGGTCACTCACCAACTGATTGATTTGCTAGTTTCAGGTGGATTCAATCGCCTTGCAACTTGATATTCATTCACAATCAGTCAGTGATGAAACCTGACCAATCCCAATTGGTACACCTGATAGTTAATCACTATCAGATGCCCCTATTTCGTCAGCAACTCCGCCCGTTGAGATCATGAGTACCTGTCCAGATTGATCCCCAATGTATACAACTAGATGTATTTCCCAAAATCCCCCAAACGTAGTTACTCTGAAACTTGGGCCAACCAATTTCTGATTCACTTCGCCTTAGGGAATTTTTCCCTAGCAATACCAGGTAATCTAGCAGGCAGGGAATATGGCCAAAAATCCCAACAGATGGTAAGGATGATACTGACGCTCAGGAGAATTGTCTGTCTGCATGAGAAGTGTACAGAGAGGCGACGGCCTTACCAAAGTCCTAGGAATAGTCCATCATCTGTTCAAAAATACGTTATACTTCCAAAATCTTAATAAAACGAGTTCAAGATTTCATTTTTTATTTATTATTTTTAATATTCTAATTATAAATATTAGAAGATGAAGCTGACTTAAGCACCTTCCTTGGCTTAAATTTTTACTTATTAATGGGGGAAGTGGGGAAATTGTTCTCATAGAGTGAGTGGCAGGCTAGGTGTGGGCTTGTCTCAAGTATCTTGGCTTCTGATGTTCTTAATTGTGACCATCCTAGACCATCCATTGAGTAACCCTGGCACTAAGTAAACGTTTCCACATCTATTTTTAATTAACTGAGGTAAGATAACCAGGGGATGGACATTAACAAACTAACTAAAACTAAAACTAAAACTAAAACTAACATAACTAATCAATTAAACAACACGCCCAAAAAATGGACGGATTGAGTGAAACACACCTAACGAAAAAACCAGCCAGGTGGGCAGCGGAGATCGCTTATCCCTGTATGACAGAATGGGAGGGAGGATTGAGGGGCTCATCTTCAGCAGCAGCTTCCTCTTACCAGAGTAGGGTGGTTAAGGCAGAAATCAAGGGCGGTGGGGCATCAGCGGCATGTGGTTCGATATCTTTGATGATTGGTACTTCTGAGTAATTGCTAACCAATAAATGGCAGTAATATATTTGTCTAAAGCTTTTTCAGCTTTTGATGTGGGAACTGGTAGTATAATGAATGTGGCAACGTTTGTTTCAGTTAATCTTAGCCTTCAGATTTCATGCTACAGTTACCATGTTCTGGATAGCATTCAAGACATTTTTGTGTAATTGTTTCACGTTTATCTAACTTTTTGGAGTAAGATTTTTGGGGATAACAGGAGGCGGAATTCCTCCTGTTAGCGCCGCCACTTATTTGGCGGCGGCTTTGTGGAAGGGAATGCAATATGGTGTGGCGACTGCTCCTACTTCAAGCTGGTGGTCACTGTAGAATGATTCAGCATTTGGCTGTGGGGCATATAAATGAGGGGGGAATTCTGAATCACAATTTGCATTACAGAACCAGTTGACTTGCAGAAATGGTTCTTCAATGATATTACATGATTTTTCAATTTCATCAAAAAACTCCCATGGGTTTTGGTTGAATTGAATTGTGGAATTGGTGTATGGTTGAGGATTGGTTGATTCATTGGAGGCTGCATGGGATCAAACTGGGGTCCAATCCTGAACTTAATTGGAATAATAATGTGTGGCATTAGGCGAGGTGGAGACAGATTGGTGGCTGCTGGTGCAGCCGCAGCATCAGGCTTTGGGGGAGGGGGAGGTAGGATTGTCCCTCATACCAAATCTGGTGCGGGGTGGGTGGCAGATTGGTGGCCGTCAGACAAAAATCAGCACCATTGGAAGTGGCTAGGGATGGGCACTTGGTTTATAGTGGTCCAATTCAAAACAGGATGGACAAATCATCTGTTCACCCTTGATGTGGTCTCAGAACGGATGGTTGGGGCAGAGTGATAGCATCATGAGGGGGAATTGACAGGGAAAACTTGTTTGTTTCAGGGCGGATTGTGGCATACGTCTGAGGCCCAGCGATGCAGTGTGGCCCCATTTGTGACCACAAATTGTAAGATGGGGTTGGAGCCATAGGCTGCCAAACCTACCATCAGCTCCTGGTGGAGCACCTCAGGGGAAAATGGGTGGGCAAACCAGCAAACTGAACCACCTAAGTGGTGTCCGCTGGGAGCCAGGTCCAAGTTGTTGGGAGAGTAGTATCCTGGAAAACCAGGGGCACCGTTGCTGCAGTGGTGGCATCTTTACAGGTGAAGCCAAATTTGAAATACCCTTTATAGTGGCTGAAGTCAATAAAGCAGGCGGAATGCATCACCACCTGAGTCATTTTGATAATGGCTTGGTCGTTGTAGGTAAAATGTTTCCCATATTTGACCCTAAGGCCAGAATGCATGTTGCTCTGGAGGAGCACCAGGGAGCAACGGGGCACCACTTGAGTTTGAGTGAGGTTGGCAACAATCCTTGGGAGGAACAACTCATCCCAGGGGTTTGGTATGACTGAGTAATCCAGTCTGAGCGCGTTTTCCTGTCAGACGGAAAATGACAGGGGGTTTCGCCACTATCCCACACTGGGGCAGCCAGCAGGGAAGCCGATGACATTAAAGCAAAGCTACACTGGGCGATTAAGTTTTGCTTTTTAACCATATAAATTGCTTAAAAAATTACACTAAGCGGAAAGAGAGTGTTTCAGTTTTTCCACATATCTTTATACACTTCAATCTGTTCTTAGAGCTTGGTGTTTTCATTCTGATCTTATCACAAGCTTGTAAAAAAATTAATTTTTTGTATAGCAGCTTTTAATTTACTAATATGCCATTTTACTTGGGTCTCAATATTCCCACTTTTGGCATATTTTAGGTTAGCATTTTCTAATTTTCTGAGCTGCCTTTTAACATGACTCTCAAAATTTTCTCATTCTGTGGAATTTAGGCTGGCAGCCTTTGATTCTATGAATTGCTAATTGTCTTGGCCCTTAATACTCGCTCACTCAATGGAATTTGGGTTGGCGTCCTTTGATTGGTCTGATTGCCATTTCTGTTGGGCCTTGCCTCCTATGCTCAAAATTTTAAATAATCAATCAGCATCTGATACATCAGAATGTCTTTTTCTGGGTTTGCCCTTGTGAACTATGTTGTTAAATATCACTAGCTTGGTCTCCACAATAGATAAGGTCAAGGATATGTGGCATTCAGAAGAGCCTTGAAAGTCACAGGTTTGCCTTAAAAAGCTTATATATGATCATTAATATATAAATATAATATGTAAAGTTTCTCAAAGATTCCACATATATTGTACAAAACAAATTTAGTAAGGGTCATGCAATTCTGGTTAATTAATATAATTTTGCAGAAGTAAAAAGTTTATATAATTATATAGATGCTGGATTTTTTATCATAGTTAGTTTAAAAATCTTTGCAGCAGCTGTTGAACCACTATACTAACTTTTCTATTTTCAATTTATTAAGATACGCCAACCAGGGGACGGACAGTACCAAACACAACACTCAAAATGACAAAACAAACTACTAACCAGATGGGAAACAGAAACTGCTAACCCACCATGGTAGAGGGTGAGGAGGGGTCAAGGGGGTTGGTTTTCAGAAAGACCCACCTCGATCAAGGGATGTTGGTTACAGTACCAGATCAGAGCAGAGAGCCAGGGCGTTGGGGCATCCGCATAGTGGGGGCTGAGGTCAGCGTAGTAGGAGTTTCTCCACTTCCGCATCAAGATATGATGGGAAAGTGTTTCAACAAAAGCTGCGAGGAGAACTTCAGCTTCTTTGCGGGCTTCAGGAAGTTGGGTGAAAAGGGAGATACTGTGGCGGGTGATTTTGGCTGAGGGGTTGAATGAAGCAAGCGTTGCGACATTCATAACAGAAATTTCAGCATCATCAAATAATTTTGAGATGTCACTGCAGGGAGATTCAGGGAAGTCAGGGGGAAGAAGATGGTGGACAGGCCATGCTGGAGCTGAGCCACTGACTGGGCCACCGCGGTGCGTAGTTTTGGGCAATGAGGAGAGGCCACCGCAGCTAAGGCGAGCTGGTGGGACTATACTAACTTTCTCAATTTCAAATAACCATACTTCTGGATTTCAAGTGAGGTGTAAGCGAGTCTACTAATTCTATCTCTTATTGCTCTTAAACATGCTTGTGCGAGCTTCTAAAGGTCTCTATAACCACCCATTTCTTTGTAAAACTGGTTTTACTAAATTAAGTGAAAAAAATGTTTATATACACTGTTTGGTATCACCCTGGTATGTTAAACCTTTGAACTGTTGTTTCCAATAATTTTAATATTTAACTTTGATTGCAACCTCTCTCTGTAAATAATCTATCAATTTTTTGACAGGAGCTTAAAGGCTGATAATGTTATTAAACCAAAACTAATTCTTTGTACTATCCCTATTAACGCTAAATCTGTGACTAACCAAATTTTACACAAATTGCTTTCTCAGAACTCCACTAAATGATGGGATCAAATCATTGCACCACTCCTTTTATTAAAGCAATGTAAAATGGAGAACCCTTGTTCAGGAATCGTCTTACCTAGTTTCTACCCTGCGCTATCCAATATATGCCCTTATTTTTTTGCTTCTTATTCTCATACTAGGATTCAATGCCCTAGTCTAATTATGGCTAAAAATGTAATTTTATCACATTCATCAAAGTCTTGAATTACCTAGTGTTATAATATCACCAACATTCACCTTAATAGATAAATTTCAAGATCTATATTTAATTTTAGTGTGAGTCTCCAGAAACTGTTGAATCTCTTTTTAGGTTTAGTCCCATTATAATTAAGTCAAAATTTATCATTACCAAAGTGCATATGTGCATTAGTAAAAACCATTTCACTAAGAAATTACTAATGCTGCAAAGACTATTAGTTTTGTAGCTTTTATAGGGCTAAATATCAACAATAAAATTCCAATATTCTAATATTGTTAAAAATCTAGGGGATTCGCTGCTCATTCACAAATATTAACCCCTAATTGATAACTTCACAGGTCCAGTTTGTTCACACTTTGCATTGTATGATGATATATGATGTATGCTTGATATTAGTATGAAGACTATTATCCATAGTTAAATAGTTCAATAGTTTCTGGTCCAACGCTTGACCTGTATTTCTCCTCGAATTACTCTAGATGTCCTTATTAGGGATTTTGACCCTTATCCGCCTAACTTGATTCACATTTAGATCCATAGTTTATGGCCTCTCTCTGGTAACACAAAGTTGGCTGCAATTCCCACCTCAGCTCAACTTCTCTTCTTATGGTTTTAATCCTTACTCTTTATCCTACAAAAGAGTCTCCAATAAAAGCACACAGCAATAATTTCCTTAAAGATAAATAGAACTAATAATGAAGTCTGCTAATTACTATTTTTTATTAAGTGAATTCTCAGGGGAATTTATAGATGAATATGGCGCCAACCCTCAGTTGGCGCCTCAGCGATGAAACTACAGCCGCTGCCATTAAATAACCCTTGTCATCTCATCAGCGATGGTATTCCCCATCCTGGTTAGGATTCCATCATTGGATATCTTCAAGAACTAAAACGGAAAGAGCCAGAAAACGTGTCCCTAAAATTTTTACCCAATCTCAGCAAATTAACCATATTTGGCAGATGATCTGCTTAAGTAATGGGGCATGTTATCCATTATAGCAGGTTGCAAACCAACTGAGTGATTTGCTAGTTTCAGGAGGCATCACTTGCCTCGCAACTTTCTCCTTAAATTCCCAAACAGTAGGTGATGAAACCTGACTGATCTTAATTGTTACACCTTATTGTTAGTTCTCAATCAACCATCAGATGCCCCATTTCATTGGAAACTCTGCTCAACAAGATCTTAAGTATTCACCTGACTTACTCCTCAATGGATCTGAACCATGCGAATTGCCTAAAATCCCCAAACATAATTAACCTGAAATTGGTTTAGATAATATTCAATTTACTCGCTATAGGGAATTATCCCCTAGCAATCCATGGTATTCAGGATGGCTGGAAATGTGGGCAAAAATCCAACACATCCCCTTCTTGCTAAGATTTCCACTGAGAATAGGTTTGGGACAGGAGAATACTGCTTTGGATATCAGATCGAATACTTCTTAGTTTTTAGAGGAGCACAGCCATTCAGCACTCAACGCTGCTCAGGACAACCTTCAGCATGCAGTTCTCTTCTTCTTCCTCCTCACTACCCCCTACTCAGAGCGCATTCCCCCTGACCTTCTGTCATACCGAGTTGATCAATTTACTCATGAAGATACTGATCCCAGGATCTAGTTTTTCATCAGGGTATATGACCCATTGTCATATTCAGGAAAATTATTCTGGCGTCCTCTATTTCCTGATCTTCCTCCTTGTCTTCAGCAGGTTTTTCTTGCCGTCAATGTTTATTTTGCAGTTAAATTAAGAATGGTCATTTATAGTAGCTCTTGCTATTTTCTCATATTAATTTTTGACTCATATCATTCATAATTCTACTCTCTGGAGAGCTTATCCCATTAAGTTTTAGATTAATTTCCCCAAAATTAGAGCTTAATTAATTCCAGAGTGCATAATGTCAACTATCATAAATTTCAAAGCCCCCCTCTTGTCCAGCTCATATGTCAAATTTGGAGTCTCAGTACCAATAACTGCTTGTTAGCATGTCTGACAAAGACCTTTGGCTCTTCCAACTGATGAGTCAATATGTGCTATGGAACTTCTTCTATCACCCTCCCAAGACTCATAATCCCAGTCAAGTACCTGTGGCCAGTCCGTTCATGGAATTACTGAAGATGGTATTTAACCCTGACAAAACCAGGGTAGCTATTGTCTTATCAACTCATGACCAATCCTACCTCTGTTGTTGATTTCTGAGCTAGACTTCAAAACTCTGGATTTGAATTTATTCTCAGAAACTCCTACAATCATTGTTGAACCTCCTGAAGCAATGCCCTCAGCTCTCAATCAATTGTTCCTCGCCATACTGGACTTGCTTCCAGAGTTTCTTTTCTGACTTGGCCAGTATTAACAACCAGCTGTTCTGTCAAAAGAACTAGCCATTGGAAACCGTTAACATTCCAAGCTCCCCTATGCAAAAATGAGGACCCAAGTAACTGAGGCTCTGTCCATAGCTCTGAACCCCTCCAATATCAAAAAATTATAAATAGAGACATTGCAGCCTATGTTCTTCGTTTTGCTAGCCAAGTTCTTCGAAGTTGAGCCACAAAGCTTCCAGCCTCTCCTGGCTTCCATTACTCATTCTGCTTTCAGTTTCAAGAAGCTCATAATCATTGTTTACAGGACGCCATACACTCCCTTCACAACTATCTCATTTTTAGAATGTCTGATCTTTATCTTCCCCTGATGGCTTTGATTGGGGGCATGATTTGGAAACCCCTGCCTAGTATCTCTTGCTCGATCATAGCCCATATGTCCAATGTTATTGAAGAAGCCTGATGGCAAGCACTCAAGAACAATCTGTGGGATCCACCGATAGATGCCACAAATATTTTCTCAGAGTGAGAATCTTACTTTTTAATAAAAGTATAAAATAATGCTTTATTAAAGTTTTTATGTTTTTTATTGTTTTAAGCAGGGCAAAACCAAGAAAGGTCCTTTTCTTGATACTAGTTTTTCCTATTTTAAACTAGTTTGGATTTTGAGACCATGGGTATACGAGGCAAAAGAATATAAAGCTGAGTTGTCTAAATTAGGAAATATAGGCTTTTGGCCTATCAGATCAAAGATAAATATTTTGAGGCAAAACTGACCCATGTGGTAATGATTTGATGTATTGTATCCAATCACCAGCAAGTAAAATCTTCTCACCTTGGCAGTGGTCAGACTTGCGTGGTAATGATTGGTTAATTTGTACCCAATCAATGATGGGTAAAATCTTCTCGCTTCAGGAGGGTTCAGATCCAAGTGGTAATGATTGGTTAATTTTTACCCTATCATTGTTGAGTAAAATCTTCACACCTCGGTGGTGGTCAGACTTGTGTGGTAATGATTGGTTAATTCATACCCAATCATCAATAAGTAAAATTTTCTCACCTCAGCAATGGTCTGACTCATGTGGTAATGATTGGTTAATTTTTACCCTATCATAGTCAAGTAAAATCTTTACACCTTGGTGGTGGTCAGACTCATATGGTAACAAACACCCCAAATTCAGCCAAGAAGTTGGAGTAATCCTATTATTAGTATTTACCTTTTTAAGCCAATTTTTGTGATAAATCATATTTTTCTGATAGTTAGGATTCCACTGAGAATCTGCTAAGGTCTTTTCGCTGTGGGTACTCATATTGTTGATATCCACAATATTATTTGAAGATTAGGCAGGTGATGGTGCCAATCATGGTTGCAGATTTGGGAGCACTAATACCTCCAACACACTTTTACTTAAGTTGAGAAGGAGAATGTTTGACACAATCTTCCAGCTCTGATGCCATATTAGGATTACTTGGGTTATTTGCTAACTGCCTCTTCTTGTTCTGTAGCTTCCCTCCCTAATCTGAGGTATGGCACTTGGCAAATACTGACATTTCCATTTTCCTTCCCCTAGTTGAATTCTCACAGGAATCAGCCTCCACTCAACAACTTGGCTTTGAGTATCTCTAGCCCTTGCTAGCATCCAACCTTACATTATTTTGACGGTTTGTTTACTCCTACTGTGATACATCTTTCCTCCACTAAGAGGTGATATAGGCGGAATCATCCCTGAGTCAAGGATAACTAATAAAAAATGTAAAAAAATTTGCACGTTTCTAAGATTCTTTTGGCTATATTTTTATCAATTTTTTTTTTTTATATATACTGGACTTGACCTTCACTCAGTTCATTGGTCCATCTTTTTTATTTATTCCCCCAAACTGGTTCCTAGGTATACTTGGAACTACCAGTAATCTATAGTTCAGAGGTCTTATTTTTTAAGACTTAACCATCCAGTTTAGTTCAGCGGTCCTTTTTTCAGACTTAACCAGATCATCTGGACTTAATCATATCAATGGTTCAGCGGTCCCTTGGGTACTCTTTTTTCATTATTTTTTATTGATCCAATGCTTTATATACTTAACATGGACTTGATTTACAACTCTTCTATCCAGGAGATTCTTGATGGAATAGGCGTCCGTTGCTATCTTAGCAATAATTTTTGAACAGACCTAACCACAACACATCTAATATGTTTCTTCTCTTGAAACCATGCTTATCGCAATATGCAACTCTTTTGCCTATTTGGTATTTTACTAAGGGAGGTCAGTTCTTATCTTCCATCATTTATGCTCTGATCCCTTTATTTAAGGTCATATTGAATGCTTGTGATTGCATTTTGATCAGGATATCTGACAATCGAGTCAGGTACTGCTCAGCACTTATCCCCAATGTTGGTTCCACCACCATTTATAAAATTGGTGGCAACGCGGCCTTCCTTCCATATAGAAGCTCAAACACCATTTTAATTCTCATCATATGATGACTTATGTTGCACGAAAATGTCACTAAATTAAGGTACATTCGCTCATGTAGCAAGCTCTTCCTGCAACGAGATTTCTCATTGTTGAGGCCAGCGTTCCATTGACCCGTTCTACCAGTCTGTTCATCTCTGGCCATTAAGGAACAGACATGACTCCTGGGATCCCCATTATCTTATTTAATTGTGGATTATATGAGATGTGAAATTTGTTCTATTATTGCTCAATAAGACCTTTGAATTCCATATCAATATACTCTTGATCCAAGATAAACCTTGTAGTGCTTGTCACGTCTACTTTCATCCATGCCTTCGTTTAGACCCATCTTATCAGATGGTCAATTGCAATTATAATTTATTTGAGTCCCTCGGTTTTCATGGTCTATGGTCCCATCACGTCAATGGAAACCATATGTCAGGCAAATGCATGGCGGACCTGTTGGTATCCAGGCATGTTATTGTGCAGCTTTTGCAACTGGAATTCCACAAAACAAGCCAGATAATCCGCTATATCACAGTTGATGGACTCCCAAAAGTACTGGAGAATATGATTGGTCATTTTCCTCAGGCTTACATACCCAAAACCCTTATGAGCAGCTTGAACTAATGCAACTCTTTCCAATGGTATTGGAAATAATAATAATTTCCCATTGATTATCTTGAAAACTTGTTCATCTATGGTCTCGGTGTTTTCCTTCACTTTCCAAAGCGCACCTTGGATTTCTCAGGGCTCATTTTTGATTTCTCCTTCGACCATTCTCTGGTATAGCTCATCTGCTTGCTGGTATACCACTTGGACCATTGATAACCTTAATAAGCCATACACATTCTGATGAGAAGCTCTAGCTTGGTGGAATATCTCATAATCATAAGCCTGTAGCTTTAATGCCTATCAGGCCAGTCGTCCTTCCAGTTCTCTTAGATTATGTAGCCAACACAACGAGGAGTGGTCTTTACCCACTTTGAAATGCATTCCATGAATATACACCTGAAACTGTTACAGGCATAAATGACTGCAAGACATTCATGCTCAGTCACGTTGTTGTTCCTATCTGTGATTGAGAGTGTCAGCTAACAAACACTACCAGATGTTTTTCCCCAAGTTCATCTACTTGGCTCAGGATGGCGCCAATCGCCGTTGGTGAAGCATCAGTCTGTAATATAAATTCTCAATCAAAATTCGGAATTAAAAAAATTTAAGAATCTATTGAATACTGGCGTAATTCATAAAAAAAACTCTGGGCCTCTTTACTCCAAATGAATCCTTTTTTGGATACTTCAGCAAATGGAAGTGGGTCTTGGCGATTCTTTGCAAAATCCTGAATGAGTCAATGATAGTATCTGACCATTCCAAGGAACACTAGGATATCTTGGATAAGCTTTGGTACTGCCAATAGCTCTATGGCTTCAACTTTCTGGGCTTGCGGCTAAGTCCAATAGAGTTGATTACAAATACCAGATAATCCAGCTCTTTCTCGAAGAAATGGCACTTCCTCATCTTGATCTTCAGGTTAGCCGCAGAAGGTTTCTTGAAAACTTCCTCCAAGTGGTGTAAAGGTCAGTGAATGTCCTGATAAACACATTTATATCGTCCAAGTACACCAGGACGCGTGACAACATCAGGTCATTCAATATGGCATCCATGGCCCTCTGGAACGACGCAGGCGCAATGAATAGACCCTAGGGCATTCTCATTGGTTGCTACAGCCCCTGCGCAGTGATAATTGCGTATTTCACTTGGTCTTCTCTTAGAAAATTAATTTTTAATATCCAGATATTAGATCCATTGTGGAGAAATAATTTACTTCTCCCAATCAATCAATAACATCGTCAATCTGTGTTAGTGAGTACAAGTCCTTCTTCATAATCTAATTCAGTTTCTGATAATCAATCACCACCCAATTAGAGCCATCTTTCTTCTTTACAATCAGAATAGGGCTCGCCTAGAGACTCTATGATGGTACTAGAAGCCCGAGCATCATTATTTTACTGATTTCATACTCCAATACTGCTTTGGCTGCCTTTGACCAAAGAATCAGTCTCATTCTTATTGGAAAGCTTTCCAAGGTGTCAACTTTGTGTATTACATTTCTCGCACATCCCAAATGATAGTCATCCTGAGAAAATACTTCACAATACTTGTCAGATAATTTGAGCACTTCTCCTGCTGTCTGTACATCAGGTCTGCGAGTTGCTCTTAATCAACTAATAGAATGATTCTTTCGGAAACTCATGCCAACAATCCCATCTCATTGTAGGTCTGAAAATTATGGACCAAGAAAATTGATACTAATATTATCTATATTTTTTGTATTTTTATTTTGCAATGGGACTTTTAACCTACAATTAATTCACAGGTCCTTCTTTTTATCTTCATCCAAACTGGTTCCTAGGTATACTCTGACCTACCAGATTTCATGATTCAATATCTTATTCTATTAAGATTCAACCATAAAATTTTGGTTTGGTGGTCCTCTTTTAGGACTTAGCCAGGATACTAAGTCATGATCATTTTATGGTTCAGTGGTTTGATGAAAACATAGAATTTATTTTCTTTTAGATCCTTTATTTCCAGTTTTTAGTATTGACCTTATTCACTATATGATCAGCAGCACTGCTTATCTCACGTATAAGAAACACTTGCCAATTTTGGAAATACTTGTAAATGTTTCCATTCACTAGGCCTTCAATTCCAACTTGTCATTCGTCCAACAGGTGCTAATTTCGTTTCATATCACAGCAACTTACGCTTGAGTCTTCATATCTCTCAAAATTGTGATTTCCTCATTAGTCAACAATTTCATTTGATTGTTCTTTTCCTTTATAACGATTTTTGCCATTTGTTGCCAGTCAGATTATTTGAGATAAATTCACTTATGGCTCTGGAAACCATCTCTTAATCACTCAGATTGATATAGTAACGTTAACTTCATCTAATTTCATCTTGAATTGATGATCCTCGTCTCCAGCATTTTCTGCCTCATTGATTGAATAATATTGGGCAAAATAATTCCCTCCCATATCTTGGATTGATCACTTTCTTTTTTGACCTCTTTCTCTTCATTGGGGATTGTAACCCAATACTCTGAATTGATTGCTTTCAATATCAATTTCATCCAATGTCTCATCTAGTGTCTCATCTAAACACTCACTTCTTATACTATTTATAAGTGGACCCAATTTCAACCCAAGTTGTCCCTGCTGATCCTCAGGACTAATTCAAGTGAACCTAATTTAAACCTGAGTTGGTCCTTGTTGGGATTTTTGCCCATATTCCCTGCCTGCTAGATTACCTGGTATTGCTAGGGAAATTCCCTAAGGCAAAGTGAATCAGAAATTAGTTGGCCTGAGTTTTGGAGAAATTACGTTTGAGGGATTTTGGGATATTCACCTGGTCGTATCCATTGGGGATCAATCTGGATGAATACCTAAGATCTCTATTGGGCAGATGGCCAACGAAATAGGGGCATCTGATAGTGATTAACTATCAGGTGTACCAATTGGGATCAGTTGGGTTTCATCGCCAGTTGATTGGGAATAGATAATGAGTTGCGAGGCGAGTGATGCTGACTGCAGCTAGCAAATCAATTGATTAGTGAAGTGACCTGCCATAATGGGTAATAGTCCCATTACCTAAGCAGGTCGCTAGCCAATTATGGTTGGTTTGCTGGGATCGAGAGGAAAACGTTAGGGACACATTTTCCAACTTTTTCCATTTAAGATCTCAAGTATGTCCAACAATGGAATCCTAGCCAAAATAGGGAAGACCAACGGTGCCAAGACAAGGGTGGGTGATTCAATGGCAACATCTGTCATTTCATCAAAGATGTGTCAACTGAGGATTAGACAGCCAAATCCCCTACTATATAAATCCCTAAGATTTACTATAATAAAAGACTCTAGTTTTGAAGATAATAAGTACTTTACAGTAATATTATCAATTCAGTGTATAGTTAGACTATCAGCTTCTATTGTGTCATTCTATCTTAAGGATATTATTGCAGAAGGCAATAATTGGAAGACTCTCAGAGAGAAGAGTAAAGATCTGAGCGGGGATCTAGAGATGAAGGAACCAGAATCAGGGATTCTGCTGACTGTGTGCTGGGCTAAGAGACTGTCACTGGGGTATCTTAACGAAGATCTGGTGGACAAGAGTATAGGGAATGAATCTTTACGAGTATGACTTCAAGAGTATTTAATTGGAAATAGTGGCCAAGCTTTGGGCCAATTAATAATAGTTCAATCTCAACTATGGATAATAGTCTCCATACTATGATTAATTAATACATTCTATACAATGCGACGAAGTGCATGAGGAGTTTGATACCGTGCAGTAAAAAGGCTACAGGGTTGACGGCCAATAATCAATCCTATAAAATTTTTACAAGTTGGTGCTCATTACAGGGGTATATGAGTGAAGAATCTATTATAGTGTTGTATAAGAACTCTGCAAGCTGTGGACTGAGATCGCCACTAAAAATCAAAATGCTTTAAACTCAGTGGACCATTGGGAGTTCACAGCCTTGGAAGAACAAGTCGCCAAGGTGAGGAAGGAGCGGAGAATGTATCTAACTTCGGGAATAAGTTACTTGGCAAAGTTAACTCATTGAAGAAGAAAGAAGGGGACTTTATATGAGAGGTCCTATTCCTGAAAATGGAGTGAGAAGAGATCACGTTCGTTTAAGAAAGTTTGGTGTGGATATCAAGAAATTAATCAAACAAGTGGAGGAACTGAAAGCTCATAGATGTGCTAGTGAGCCTGATATTGCCAGCAATGCTGAAGAGAGAAGTCCTCGCATGATACTTGGGAGTTGAATCCCCAAGGAACATGTCACCCACTTTTGCTGCCAATTTGGAGATGACACCCAAAGTCACTCCACAAGTTAGCCGAGTAGCCAAACTGAGAGAATCTGCCAGGAAATAACTTGGAGGAATTTAGGGCAACGCCAAAATTGCCAACTTTCCATCAGGATAATGCCCCAGCATTTTTCTGACTGTTTGACATAATTATGAATGGCTATGGAGATTGTTAAAAGGCGTTGACGGTCATGAATTGCCTAGACATCAACTGTCAAAACTTAATGTTACCCCACCTAGAGGGGGACAGCTAATCATATGCCAAGGCTAAGGCGGCCATCATGAAGGGGTTCAGGAGTCTAACCCACATGTTGAAATGCAAGCAAGAATTTATGGGAAGTCAATTCCACAAAGATGAGTGTCTTGCTAGCTTTGTGGATTGATTTTACCAGGAATCGCAGATCCTAGCTGGAGTGAAAGTATTGGATGACTTTGATGCTAGAATCGCTTTGCAAGCGGCCCTTCAGCCCTAATGCAATTTGCAACAAATAATGTCTTCTGTATTTGCAACAGAGATAACTACTTTTCAAATGGTAGACAACCAGAAGATTTTGGGAGTGACGTTCGATGCCCTAAATAGAAGCTTCAAGTCAAATCTGGTACTAAATCGAATCACATGAAGGGAAATGAAGGAGTAAAAGAGGCTGCCAACTGAGCTGTGCTGGGAATTAATCCCAAAAAATTCAGATAGTTAAGAAAGAAAGAGAAGGTCTGCTATCAGTGTGGCGGGAAAGGACATTTCGCTGTACACTGCAAAATGCTGAAGGATCAGATTAATGCGGTCCAGGTCAAGGATACAGCAGCCACCAAGGATTTTGGAAAAGGGCCCACTGCCTAGACAGAGAACAGTCTAGAGCAGCAAAGAATTCTGTTCCTCCCAATATCATGAATGAAGAAATAGATATTAGTGATCTGTTCATAGATGACGAGCAGTATCAGCTATACCAAGTGGTCAATATGGATTTGAATGCTGTGGCCAGAGCTGAGGCGAAGAAGATCGACCCTGAGATAATCCAGGAAGTTGACCAGCTGTATGCCCGACAACTGGTGGAGAAGATTCGAACCACTGAGAATCCTAAAGAGTTATCAGACGTCTATTTAGATGAGGCCAATCTATCTATTCCCCTTGGCGCAATAAAGAGATCGTTTCCTGAATTATTGCCACAAATTATTCACACCCTAGATTTGGCTAATAACACCGCTATTCACTCAGTTTATATGATATTACAATACTACAAGTGTACATATATAGATATACAAGTGAATTGAGTAAGGGTGATGGCGATTGTTAGCAGTGGAGCGCCCATCAATATTGTGTCAACCAAGCTGGTAAAGAGGATGAAGATCTCGCTGGACTTGGAACACAAGAGAGAATATGGGACAGCTGGGCTATACACCACCGTTTCCTGTGAAGCGTATAGTGCACTGCCACTATGATTTGGGTCGTTGGTGGTATCTTCACCAGCGATAGTTTTGGCAAACCAAAACTATGACATCCTTATTGGAAAAAAGTTTCTATGGAAGTATGAAGTTAAATATAACTTTGAGGATAATACGTTGACCATCCTGGGTCAGATGTTACCATTGGTATACCAGAAGGATGGTGAAGCTCCATTAAATCGGAGAAACAACTTCATTAATATGATATAAAACGACAGCATTGTACCAATTTAATACCAATTAGTTGGTAGGAAGTGACATGAAATGCCAGCGGAAATCTTAGAAAGCTGGGGAATTCCATTAAGGATTAAGAAAGAGAGGATCATACTGGCCAGATCGCAGATCATAGTTGACACAGAGTTGACTTTTGGAGATTCCTGAGCTGTTGTATGTGGAAGTCTGAAGCCCCTGGAAGAAGTCCAAAGTGGAGCCATGGGTGGCTCCTGGGATAATAATGTCAGGACATGGATAAATTCGAGTTCTCCTGGAGAATTTGAGTGAAAAACCAATGAAGATCAAGAGGAATTTGATCATTGCGTTTGTTCATCTGATCCCAACGGCCAAATTAAAATGATTTCACAATTTTAGGTCCCTTGATGAAATGGAAATTCCCAGCTGGGGTAGCCAAAAGCATCAACCTATTAGGTGATTAAGAGCAGCTAGCTGATCTGCTGGAAGGTCAGCAGGAAGAGGTGCTCAAACTGTTTGAGAAATATTGGGAAGTGTTTGCTCAGGATGACCACAATTTGGGATGCGCCCGAGACATAATCCACAAGGTCGACACTGGGGAAAATTTACCAATAAGGATGAGACTGATCTGAAGATCAAAAGCTGCTGAAGCAGTAGTGGAGGATGAAATCAATAAACTAGTAAAGCATGGGCTTCTAGTTCCATCGTCAAGTCCCTGGGCGAGTCCAATTCTGATTGTGAAGAAGAAGAATGGTTTGAACCAGGTAGTGATTGACTACTAAAGGCTGAACAAAATTACAAAGAAGGAAGTGTATCCCCTACCGAGGATTGATGATGCACTGGATCATTTAGGAGAAGTAAAGTATTTCTCCACGATGTAGTTTAATCTCAGGATATTGGAAGATCGACTTTCCAGAAGAAGACCAAGAAAAATGCGTGATTATTACCATGCATGGGTAATACCAGCTGGCGAGGATGCCCCAGGGTCTCTGCAATGCGCCTGCAACGTTCCAGATGGACATTGACACAATAACAAGCGACCTGAAGTTGACTTGCATCCTGGTATATCTGGACAATATAAACGTGTTCAGTAAGATGATTACTGATCACCTACACCACTTGGAAGAATTATTTAAGCTACTGTCCATGTCTTACCTGAAGATCAAGTCAAGGAAGTGCCACTTCTTAAACAAAGAGTTGGAATACCCGGGATTCATAATCAACTCCAGTGGATTGCAGCCGCAAACCCATAAGATAGCAGCTATAGAGCATATGGCTGTACCAAAGAGTGTCCAAGACATCTAAGTATTCCTTGGGATGGTCAGATACTATATAAGATTTATATGGGACTTCACCTAAATAGCTGAGCCATTATTCCATTTATTAAAGGATCTGAAAAGGATTCATATGAAATGAAGAGGCCCAGGACTCATTTGATGAGTTACGCTGGTATTTAATAGATTCGCCGATTCTGAAATATAAAAATTTTGATCAAAAAGTTTATTATTCAAACCAATGCTTTGTTTATGGCGATCAGTGCTGTACTGAGCTATGTAGACGAACTTGGGGATGAGCATCTGGTGGCGTATGTGAACTGGACACTCTCAGCTGCTGAGAGGAACTACACCATGACTGAGCGGGAATGCCTTGCAGTCATATACGCATGCAAGAAGTTTTGGGTTTATGTCCATGGAATGCACTTTAAGGTGTTGAAGGACCACTCTTAACTGCATTGGCTGCACAATCTAAGGGAACCAAAAGGACAACTGGCCCGATGGGCACTTAAGCTTCAGGCTTACAATTATGAGATAGTCCACCAAGCGGGGGCTTCTAACCAGAAACACAGATGGCTTATCACAGTTGTTAATGATCCAGTTGGTATACCTGCAAGCGGATGAGCTATTCCAGAGAATGGTTGAAGGAAGAATTGGGGATGAGCCCCAAGAAATTCAAGGTGCGCTTCAAAAAGAAATGGAAAACACTGAGACTATGGATGTACAAGTATTCAAGATGATCAATGGGAAGCGGCTATTATCTCTCAAAAACCATCTGAAATAGCAGCAATAGTACAAGCAGCTCACAAGGTTTTGGGCACAGAGGCCTGAGAAAAACAACTAATATATTCGCCAGTATTATTACTGGGAATTGATCAACTAAGATGTCGTGGATTATCTGGCTAGTTGTGTGGAGTGCCAGCTGCACAAATCACACAAAAATACAATTGGATACCAACTGTTCCACCTTGGATTTTCCTGGAACATGGTGTCCATTGACGTGATGGGACTGCTGACGATGAGCACAGGGGGACTCAAGTACATCATAGTTTCCATCAACCATCTGACGAGATGGGGTGAGATGAAGGCCCTAACCAGAGTAGATGCTACCAATACTGCGAGATTCATCCTGGATCTTTTGGTAAACCAGTTTGAATGTCTGCAAGTCCTGTTGAGTGACAAATGGACCAATTTCACATCTCATGTGAAACTGAGGTTAAAATGAAATAATGGGGATCTGAGGAGTCGTATCAGTATTATACCAGCTGGAGACAAATGGACTGGTAGAACAGGTCAATGGGACACTGGCCGCGACGCTGAGGAAGCTAGTCATAAGGAGAACTTCCGCATGGGGAATGTACCTGAGATCAGTGACATTTGCTTCAACATTAATCATCATACGGCGACAGGAAAGACGCCATTTGAATTATTATATGGAAGAAAGGACGCGTTGCTGCCAATTTTATATTCACTGGTGGAACCTACATTGGGATGAGTACCGAGCAATACCCAAACTGACTGATGATTATCCTGATTGATATGCAATCGCAAGAATTTGATACAACCTTGAAGAAAAGGATATGAGCATAATTGGTGAATGACAAAAACTGAATGGCATTAGAAGAATATTGAATATGGGAAATAGTTGCCTATTGTATATGCATGGTTTTTGGATGAAGAAAAAAATTGAATGTGTTATGGTCCGGTCCATTTAAAGTGATCAACAAGACAGTGACTAATGCAACTCCATCAAGAATCTCTTGAATAGTAGAGTTGTGAATTAAGTCCATGCTAAGTATCTAAACTGATGGATTAATGAAAAAAATAAAGAGTTCCTGAAGGACTGATGAACCCTTAATTTGGTCATGTCCTGATGATTAGGTCAAGTCCAAAAAAGGGACCTCTGAACCAATCTAGATGAATAAGTACAAAAAAGGACCTCTGAATAATGGAAAACTGGTAGGTTTAAGTACCCAGGACCCAGTTTAGGGGAAAAGATGGACCTCTGAACTGAAATAAGGTTAAGTCCCATAGTAAAAAAGAAAGATAAAAGATAAAAAAATCGATCTAAGATATTGGAAAAAAACTAAACCACATAGATAAAAGGCCGATATAATTTTATAACTTTTACTTTTATTGATTGTCCTTGGTACAGGGATAATACTGCCTATATCGCCTCTTGGGGGAGGGAGGATGAAATCGCTGTAGGAATGAACAGCCCGTCAAAATCAATATGTGATTGGATGCTTACGATGGTGAGACCTACGCAAAACCACATTTGTTGAGCAGACGCTAAGCCCTGAGAAAAAGTGACTATGGAAGAAAAATTGAGATGTCAGAAGATGCCAATTGCAAAGCCCTGGAGCGGGGAGAAAAGCAGCAATAAAGAAAGAGATAATAGGTTAATAACCCTGAATAATCCTGATATGGCACAGGAGCTGTAAGATTTGTTCTGAGCGCCTGATGACGGGCTTCATCAAGAACACTGGACATATGGGCCAGCAACGAAGAAGGGATGCTTGACGAGGGTTGCCAAATCATGCCATCAACGTCATCAGCAGAAGATACTGATGGGAAGTGACAGAGAAGAGATAGTCATGTAGGGAGCAGATTGCATCCTGCAAGCAATGACTATGGGCTTCTCAGAAGCTAAAGCTGAATGAACAATGTAACCCAGGTGAGGCTGGAAGCTTCATGGACCAACTTTGAAGAACTTAGCCAGAAAAGCAAAGAGCATAAGCGGCAGTATCCTAATCTATAATTTTCTCAAGATTAGAGAATTCAGCATTAGGGTCAAAGCCTCAGTGACTTGGGCCCAGAGTTCAGCATAGGCGAGCTCAATGTGAATACTGTTACCAATGGTGAGCTCGGAGACCAGAACAGTGGGTTTGTAATATTGTCCAAGTTGGAAGAGGAACTCAGGGAGCAGGTCCAACCTGGCAAGAAATGAACGATTAAGAGCAATCAGCATAAACTCTGGAGCATCTATGACAATGGTCGGAGCATCAGCAAAAGGAGCCAGATTCAGAAGAGTTTTAAAATCCAACTCTGGAATCAACGGCAGAGGAAAAATTGGCCAATAGTTGTTTGAATCGATAGCCAGGCTGGTTTTGGAGGAATTAGTTACCGTTTCTGGTAATTTGATGGAAGGACTATCTGCTGTTTCCAGACTATGTGTATGAGTCCTGGAAGGACCATAAAAGAGGTTCCGCTGAGCATCCTGACTCATCTGCTGGAAGAGACGGAGGTCTGGATCAGACAAACTATTCAGAAGCTGCTGGTATCACAACTCAGAATTTAACATATGAGCTGGATGAGAGGGGGATGTTGGAATTATATAGAAGTTGACATTATGCACTCTATAATTCACTAAGCTCCAATTTTGGGGAAATTAATCTCAAAATTAATGAGATAAGCTCTCCAAGGGAAGAATTAGGAATGACACAAGCCAAGAGGTTATGAGAGAAATAACAAGGGCGAATAGAACTAAGTATTCATAATTGGGCTGCAAAATGAAAATTGACGGCAAGAGTCTCCTGTCTAGGGTGAGGAGAAAATCAGGAAATCGAGGAAGCCAGACCAAGAATCCTGAATATGATAGTGGGTCATATACCCTGGTGGGGGGAAACTTGGATCCTGGGACTAATATCATCACGAGTAAATCAATCACCCTGGCATGACAGTAGATCATGGTGACTGCACTCTGAGAAGGTGGTAGCGAGGAGTAAGAGGAAGAACGCTCTATGTCAAAGGTTGTCCTGAGCAGTGTTGAGTATTGATGAGTGTACTCCACTTGAACCAATGAAGTATTCAACCATGTGTCCAAAGCAGTGTTCCCATGCCTTGGTCCTTTTCTCACTGGATATCTAGGCAAGAGGGGGGATGTGTTGGGGTTTTTTCCCATATTCCCTGCCTGCTAGATTACCTAATATTGCTAGGGAAAATTCCCTAAGGCGAAGTGAATCAGAAATTGGTTGGCCCAAGTTTCAGAGAAACTATGTTTGGGAGATTTTGGGATATTCGCCTGGTCAGATCCATTGAGGATTAATCCAGATGAATAATTAAGATCTCATCTGACAGAGTTGGCAACGAAATAGGGGCATCTGTTAGGGATTAACTATCAGGTGTACCAATTGGGATCAGTCAGTTTTCATCACTGACTGATTGGGAATGAATAGTGAGTTGCAAGGTGAGTGATGCGGCCTGCAACTAGCAAATCAATCGGTTGGTGAGTGACCTGCCATAAATGGTTATATGTCCCATTATTTAAGCAGGTCACTATTTAAATATGGTTGGTTCACTTTGATTGAGAGGAAAACGTTAAGGACACGTTTTCCGACTCTTTCCATTTGAGGTCTCAAGGATGTCCAATGATGGAATCCTAGCCAGGATGGGGAAGACCATCGCTGCCAAGATGAGGATGGGTGATTCAATGAAAACAGCTGCCATTTCATCAATGAGGTGTCAACCAAGGATTAGAAAGCCTAATTCCACACTATATATATTCCCTAGGTTTCACTATAATAAAAAATGTAAGATAGTACAGCAGATAATAAGAGTTATTTAGTTCTAAGTTATCCATTTGGTATATAGTTTACATATCATTAGCTTGCATTGTGCTATTCTGTCTCAAGGATATTATTACTGCATGAAATAATTGGAAGACTCTTATAGAGAAGAGTAAAAGATCCAAACAGGGATCTAGAGAAGAAGGATTCACAATTGAGGATAGCTGCCGACTGTGTGTTGGGCTGAAGAGACTGTCACCAGGGTATCTCAGTGAAGATCAGGTGGACAAGAGGAAGGGAATGAATCTCTACAAGTATGACATCACGAGTATTTAATTGGGAATAATGGCCAATCATTGGGCCAAAATATAATTCATACTCAACTATGCTAATATTCTCCATACTATTATTAATTTATAATTTATTCTAATATTCAACGCGACAAAGTGCATGAAGAGACTGAACCTGTGCAGAAAAAGGTTACTAGGTTGCTTGCTGATAACAACCAATAAGTAAATTTTTACAATAATTTTCTGTAATATAAACAACCATCTTCGATTCAATTGGCAAAGAATCTGACCACCCCTGCACACATCTGCTTATTGGTCCTTACATGGGCCTTCTTGCTAACTGTTTCTAGCAATGTGGATTATACTGTCTGTTAAATTTTTAACTTCCTCTAACCTCATCTCCCTTTTCTGTAATGATATGAAGAATACCTACGAGAGAGTCCTACCCGCCTGGTACAGGAACACTACTACTCTCCTGATGGTAATCTTCTTCTTCTTTTCCTTGTTGATGGGAGCTGCTCGCCTCTTCCCGACCTGAGGTTTCTCTCTTCTCACATCCAACGCTTTGACACCATTTCTAAGTTTAGAAGTGCATTGACCTCAGAAGAGTAAAGTATGATTCATAGAACATTCTCTCACATCAAGTAACAAGCCTGTCTCACCATGTCCTCCAGGGGACCACAGTGGCATCCCTCCAGATTAATCAGGTGATAACTGACCTCCCTATGAACATTTCAGTCTGGTTACTAACCTCTTGGAAACTCAGCTAGCTCTTCTGATCTTTTTGGAGAAATGCACTCAACTTTTAGAAAGAGCTGCCATTATGAATGATTTGAAGTCTGCCATCTAGTCATCACTTTTGGAACTTAACGATGGAAAAAAGGCCATCATGGAATACACTTGGCTGTTTTAACCTCTAGCCAAAGTCGCAAAAGTGACCTCCTTCCAGCTTTCACGAATGTTCCAACATAACCTGCATCCTGTTATCCTCGCTGTTATGGCCGCTACCCGCCTGAGGCGACATGGAGGAGGAAGTCTCAGTCACTTCCCAGGCGGATAGCCTGTTAGCACTGACCCAAATTAAGGCCCATGTTCCTAGAAACCATAAAAAATTCCTCATATGACGTGCAGAGTTGGTTTTTGTCTCCACCCATGAGGGACAAAAGGAGAGGTATCCCATTAGCAAGCCGCTTTATACCCTGAAGCCCTGGTAAAGGCAACCTCCAGCGTCTCAGACGTCCCTGCGTACAATCTCCTCCTGAACCCCGCTTGCATTTCTGCTCTTAATAAAGGAAAAGGTTCTTAATATCTGTTTGTGCCATTCTCTTTAATATTATAAATTATGGAAAAAGAGGATCAATTGAGAAGCTGGGGATGATAATGGTTATGAGGCCATAGAAAGCTACTTGGACTGAGAGCTAGTTACAAAACTGCAGATACCAATGCGGGAAAAGGTACCATAACTCTCGTGGACATCACCATGTCATCAGAATGCTGGGAGATTGAGTCAATGATAAAGCTACAGTAGGGACCCCACCGCTTCTGGGAGGTTCTCACCGCCATCCAGAACTTGTCCCATCCCATTATTTTGGGTATGAGGTGATGGCACAAATACTTCACGCACTTTGACTTGGAGTAGGGCTGGGTGACACTATAACCAAAGGACCCAGATCCAGTGACGTTGAAATTCTTTTCCTTAGGCAGAAGCGGGACCAGTGTGAACTCCATGCACCGAGCAATGGAGATGCAATAAATACCAGAAAAATTCAAAGACTATGAATACCTATTCAGAGGAATAGCGCCACCACATGACCTCTATGGCCTCTTTGCATTCTCGCTCAAGTTCAAAGGGGACCTGAGCTTCGTAAAGAAAGCTTAGTGTACCCTCTGAACCTTAGAGCAAAGGAAGTCCTGTACAAGTATGTGAAAGACATATTTGAGCGCGGGATGATTGTGACTTTGAAAGCCCCAGTGGTGTTCCTCAAATTCCTGGTTCTTAAGGCTAACGGCGTGCTCCGCCCATGTGTAGGTTACTGCCAACTGAACGTCTAAAATAAAACAGACCCCCAATTAATCCTGTTGATGGCTAGCATCTCAATGATGATTTCAGAAAGCCAAGTGATTCAAATTTGGATATTTTGGACACCTCTAACCAGGTACCAGCTGTACCCAAACATCAGCAATAAATGGCTATAATGTGTCACCTGGATGTGTATAAGTGCAAGGTGATGCCGTTTGAGCTCAAGAATGCACCGGAGGTTTACAGATGGACCATTGATAATGTGCTAAGCGACTTTTTTATGAAGTTTGTGTCGCTTACATGGATGTCTTCCTGGTTTCTAAGCCTAGAGAGACTCACACAAAGGATTTTAGTAAAGTTCTCTTGGCGCTGGATAAGGCAAACCTCCATTTGAAGCCCTCTAAATGTGAGTTTACATAAAGGACTTAGTATCCTTACTGGGCAACGTGGTATTCAAAAAGGGAATGGCCATCTGCCCAGACAAGGTGACAGCGGTGAGGGTTTGGTTGGCATCTACAGACAAGATGGGGGTGCCTAGTTTCCCAAGGGTGGAAAATTCCTGAGAATATTCACCAAGGTCCTCTCGGATATGGCTGCCCTGCTTGCCTAGCTGACCAGGAAAGTCTCTTTCTGATGAGGAGAGGAGGAAGAGATGCGTTACAGGCCATCGTGGATGCCCTTCTTGCAGCACCAGTTCTAGCGCATGCTGATGCTGACCAGCCATTCATTGTTAAGACGGATACCTCCAACTTTGATATCAGGGCTGTTCTTTTGTAAACTGGCTAGGATGGTTTAAAGCACCCAGTATGCTCCTTCAGCAGGAAGATGCTTCCAGAAGAAAAAGCTACTCCATTTGTTACAAAGAGCTCTTGCAATCGTCGCCACTCTAGATGAATGGCAGCATCATCTGTTGAACGTGCATCACCATTTCATGATAAGGACCAAATTAAAGGGCTCAAGAGTTTCTTGAGAGCCCCAAAAGATGAATCAGAGACTATCCCGCTGGCATTAGAGCTGCCTAAGTAGGACATAAAAGTAGAATATAAGCTCAGGGAAGCAACTTACTAAAACCTACCTGGATTGGACCCAATAATAATCTACAAGAAGGAAAAGCCCTTCATGTACAAAATGGATACCATGTATCCTCATCAGGTGTTTGCATCAATATGAAAGAACATTCTGATTTAACTTAGAGGATACAGATAGCCCAACAATGTACCAAATTGGGTTCAAGGTTAAAGGAGACCAATAAGGTGGATCCCAGTTATGGCCACAAGAATTAAAGAAAGGAGGGAGGCCTCATCCTGCACCAAGACTGCCTATGGGTTCTGCCGCTCAAGCTCCATACTGAGGTAATAGAGTTGCACCTCATCTACCCACCGTTGGGACACCCTAGCATTGGAAAAACCATCAGACTTATAAGCCAGATTTACTCCTAACTATGTCCAGTGGGAACCGTACGAGGATACACCTCATGCTGCCTTACTTATGCCTAATCTAAACCCCTTTAAAGCAAACCTGCGGGATATCAGAAACCCCTTTAGATTAAAAAGATAAGTTGTACCTCGCTAAGAGTGCACTTCATTACCAGGCTCCATAAATTTGGTGTTTGATGTGGTCATGGTGGATAAAGACCAATTAAAGATGCACGTGAAGTTCTTCTCATGTACCTTCTAGGTCTCCGCAAAGGAAGTAGTGGAAATATTCTTAAGAGAGTTCTAACCTGAAATGGGCTCATGGATAAGATTATCTTGAGCAGGGGTCCACAATTTTCTCTAGGTTTTGGGACCACCTCTTAAAAAACCTAAAGATTAACCCATGC
The DNA here is from genome assembly GCA_022478985.1 of Massospora cicadina. NCBI lineage: Eukaryota > Fungi > Entomophthoromycota > Entomophthoromycetes > Entomophthorales > Entomophthoraceae > Massospora > Massospora cicadina. The sequence continues at coordinate 120,952 of JAKSZP010002782.1, read as the reverse complement.
TGCTACTCCGTGTGCCATCCACAGTTATTGTCCAGACAGATGGTGTCTTTCAGAAACTCAAACAGTACCTATGGTGCTACCTCACTACATGGTAAGAATTATGAATAAGCTGGCTGAGAATTTCTCAAATCATTTACAACAACTTGTCGCACCCATTGATGGGCATGTCCCCCATTTACGCAAATCTTGGGTGCCATCTGGATAAGATGGAGGGCCACGCTAAGGACAAATCCATTTCGGATGATTTATTGGCTGAAATTAAGGAAACTCTGAAGATTCTGAAGTCCAGCCTATAGAAGGCTTTAGAGGCCAGAAGTGAAAGGTGTACGTGCATCAATATGAGGCTCCGCCCCTCAAAGATGATGATTATGGGATGATCAACTCAAGTTCTACTCATTCCCTAAGCATTGTCAGAAGTTTACGCCCATCAACCTAGAAGTATAAAAGATCATCTGCTAGGTGAACAAGGTGAGATATGAGCTATAATTTCCTTAAGGTTCCTGCGCACAACCTATTCTCCATGTATCACAGCTGAAGAAATTTAAAGGTTCTATAACAGAGAAGCTAAAGCTGGTCTTGTCTAAAACCCAGTAGAGGTGAAGTATAGGTTGGAAGAGATTCTAGACACCAATATATCCCGCAGAAAGCAATGATGCCTAATCAGATGGGTTGCTTACCTGGTAGAGGAATCCTCCTGGAAATAAGCCGTTAACTGTACCAACTGTCCCCAGAAAGTTGAAAAATACTTGGGGCGCAGGGGCTCTCATCTTGGGGGGTAATGTGATGGTCAAGGCTCTGCCAGACTGCCACATAGTCTTGATCTTCCTTACGATGGAGATCAAGGTTATAATAAAACATAGTTTATGAGGGCAATAGCCCTCAAAAAAGGTTTTTTGAGGAATCAGATGCCAAAAAATCATGTAAACTCAGAGTGGAGGAGAAAAGGCCCAGAGGGAATGGCGATCAAACAATCAAAGAATGCCAACCCAAATTACCGCTGAGAGAATGAGTGTTAAGGGCCAAGAAGAATTGCAGATCAAAAAATCAGAGGCCATTAGCCTAATTTTGGCATAATAGGAAAATGTTGGGAGTCATAGCAAATGGAAACTCATTGAATCAGAAGCTGCCAACCCGAATTCTACCAAAAGAGGGAGTATTTAAAGCTGAGTAATATGGCAGCTTAGCAAATCAAAAGCTATCCTATAAGAATTAATTATAATAAAAGGTTATGATAAGAATGTAATGAAAACGCCAAACTTTGAGAATATCTAAAAGTTTATAAATATATGTGGACAAGTTTTCATAACGTCAAAGGTCCTCAAAGGATAGTCTAGAACAGGCCCAGATGTTAACATCAGATGCCAAGATTCTCAAGACAATCTTGCAGTTAGCCCGCTGCCTGTGAACTCCATGGGAAAATGTTTCTCCATTTTACAATTCCTTAGTATAAATTTAGACTAATGGTGCTTAAGGCAACTTTTTTTAGTACTAGATTACTTTTTATTTTTTTTAGTAATAGAGTGCTTAAGGCAACTTTGTCTTCTGATATATAATATAACCCTCACAAATAAAAATAAGATTTTAAGGTCTTGAAAGCATGTTATTGAGATTTTAGAAGGTACTCTGAATTTTGAAAATAGAATAGACTATTCCTCAGACTTTAATAAGGCTGTCGCCTCTCTGTAAGCCCTCTCTGGTGGACAGACAATCCTCCTAAGCATCATTAATGTCCTTACCATCTTCCAGGGTTTATTAACAACCATCTTCAAGCCAACAGGCTAAGGATCTGACAACCTCTGTACTCTCCTTCTTGTGGGACCTTGCCTGGACCTTCTTGCTTACCATTTCATTGTAATGCGGAAAGTCCTGTCCATACAAAACCCAACGTACTTTGATTGTTATTGTATGAATTGTTATTTTAATTTATTGCGGGGAAGGCTGACCATGGGACGGACACTTCCGAAGATGACTCAGGAAAGATAAACTTAGCACCAGGGGAGGCACCCCAGAGAAGCGATGCTATCTCTTGTTGCAAGCGGGAATGCCACTTATGGGGAGGGGGAGGGAACGTGTGAAGGGGCCGAAGCCACTATTGAGCACGTGTGGAGGAAGGGGTCTGATTTGATGAACCAGACTGGGAACCAGGAGGAGAACAGCTGTCAGCGACGCGGTGGGAGATATCCAAACATCCACGCTTGAAAGTGGTCCACCAAATGAGACCAGAATCTGTAGACAGCTTCAGGGAGGGTGGGGATGGATCCAGCGATGGCATCCAAGACAATCGTGTGGATAGTCCACATGGCGATTGCAACCACCAGAGCACGGAGGGAGGCTGGAAGGGGGGAGGCCATTGATGAAGCAAGCATATCTCTTGACAGACTGAAGGGATGCGTTTGATCCTGGCCCAGTAGACGTTGGACTTCGCGCCATATCACTTTAGAGGTGGGGAACTTCTCCAGGCGGTGGAACAGCGTTCCATACTGGCCACACATGACACAGGATGAGTGTAAAGCGTTAGAGCGCTCAGCTGTACGATACACCCGCCTCAGGCAGCGCCACACATGGGAGCGGACTTGAGGCTGCAACAGAGGATGGTGTGCGTATTTCCAGATAGTCTTTTGGGTCTCAGTGGAATAAGGGATGTCCATCATGTCCAGGTAGTCCACCCTGGATAGGACATGGGGTCGAATGGGGATCACGCCATCATGGATGGGTAGCCCCTGTACCTCTTGTGTGAACTGAGGAGAGGGGCGGCCTCTTTGGGTTGTATGTCCACTAATACAAATTATCCACTCTGCGCTTCGCATGCGGAGTAGGATTCATTTGTAGTGGGTTTTAGTCCCGTGAGGACCTGTGGCCGATGTGTGTGATGCGAGGTATTTCATCAGGGAGTGGGGGTTTGATGGATTGTTGAGGCCCAAGGCTTGGGAGAAGTTGGAGCAGGCCGCGCGGGACCAGTGTTGGGATGGGAGTGTAGGAGCGGTGACGGCTGCGATCCAGGCGCCCAGGATCTTGGCAGCATGGGCTTTAAAGTCAAGCAGGCCCATGCCACCTTGATGATGAGGGCCAAACATGACCTCTAGCCATACTGGTGGAGGGCGGCCTGACAAAAGCCATCCTTGCAGCAAAGCATACAGGGATTTGAAGAAGCTTGGGGAGAAGGGGATGGCGTGGGCTCCAAACCAGACTTTGGATAGGAGCATAGAGTTGGCAAGAACACCCTGCCAGTGAGGGAAGTAGGGTGGGCTCTGAGAGAGGCGATTCGCTTCGTCACGTTGTCCAGTATACGGCACTCCATTACTGCTGATGCATATCCGCCTGCCTCCATCCACACGCCCAGATGGTGCACCGGTCCTATGGTAGGACGTGGCACGAAGGGAGGCACCAGTGGAGCGGTGTGTGGTGAGTTAGTAAGGCGTGGACGTGGGCGAGCAGATGGGCCGGGTTGGGAACTAATTGCTGGGGCCCAGCAGTTCTGAAACTGACCAAGGAGGATGATTTCAGTTTTGGAGGCGTTCAGTGCCGCGTTGCTTACCCGGGAATATTCCTGGATGAGGGCTTCAAGCGCGCGTTCACCTTTGTTATCAGACACCCCCACCACGCAATCATCTGCAAATGCCATCATCTTGACTGGGGTTTGGCCTGGCACATGGACCACAGTGAGTTGGGCATTCACATTTCGCAGTAGTGGGTCAAGGCTGAAGTTGTATAAGAGTGGGCTGAGGGGGTCCCCTTGTCGCAGGCCCCTTTGAGGGCGGACTACTTCCGTTAGGAAGCCTGGGCCACGCACTGCCATTGTCGCAGATTCCGTGAGCAGCATCACCCAGTTGATGAAGCGAGGGGGTAGGCAGAATTGATGGAGGCAGGCCCTAAGGTATTCCCAGTTTACTCTATCATAGGCCTTTTGTTGGTCCAAGAATACAAGTGCCCCAGAGGCTGTGGACTGACATACATTAGCCACAGAGTGCACATTATCCCAAATCGACCTTCTGGGGATGAAGCCGGATTGTTCTGGGGTGATGGTGGCAGATGCTACAGTCCCTAAACGGTTAGCCATTATTTTTGTTAAAATTTTGGTGTCTGTGTTTGTTAGAGAAATGGGGCGCCAGTTGGCTAAGTCAAGCTTATCCCCTTTCTTGAAGAGTATGACAGTAAAGGCCTCATGTCCTCCTGGTAGGAGGCGCGTTTCCAACAGGCTTTGGTTACGTGAGGCTAGCAGCAATGTGGATATATATTTGACATATTTTTTGTAGAACTCATATGGAATGCCATCTGGGCCTGGGCATTTTTGGTTTGGCGCACTGCGAATGGCTGTCCATAATTCGTTTGGAGTAATTAAATTCATTATTTCTGGGTATTGGAAAACGGTGGGGATATGAGCTTGGTCAAGAAATTCCACCATTTTGGCTGGCTGAATTGGTTCAGCTCAGTATAACTAGGAGTAATATTTCTGCATTTTGATTGCCACTTTGGCCAGTGTGTCCACAATGGAATTATCCGATCTTCACACCTGTGTGCAGGCCACGCTCTGGCGTGGTGCAAAATTTTTTTGAAGAAGTATGCGGTGCACTTGTCACCTTTAGTGATGCTGTGGCCCTGTATTGGACACAAACCCGATGTTTGTGTTGCCTTTCAAGTGCGTTGAGGTGGGCGGCTGCCTCCGCCCACTTCTGGCCCCATGCAGGGCTGTATCCTGTGGCTGGAATGTTGAACTCCAAGTGGGCCAATTCTGCCAGAGCGCGCGAGATAACCACTGATGTGGCTCGTGAGCATCTGGAGGAGAGATGGCGATAGTGGCGAATGGTGTCCTCTTTGAAAGTTGCCCATGTGGAAATGGGGTCCATGCAAAATGATGCAACAAACGATTTTGCCAAAGTTGCCTCTTCCACCCACATGGAAAATTCTGGCGACGCGAGCTTGGGGGGATTTTGCACCACCGTGGGGCCTTTGCAACTGTGATGGGTAAGTGGTAGGTTATTGAGACCAGTCGGTGGTCAGAGAATTCCATTTTTGTTGTTTTGAAGTGGGAGATGTGGGGTTGGAATTTCGCAGGCGTTAGAATAAGGTTGATGCGGGTCATGGACCTTAACTTGGCCATTGTGGATGTGGGGATGCGTCATGTTTTCAAGCAGTGGGGCATGTCGTGGCAGCACATCCATTAACCCAAGGGTGGCTTTTAGAACGTATAGTTCTATGTGACCCTGTGGGGCGTGGGGTGAGGGTGGACACCGGTCCGTCAGTGAGGTTAGCTAACAGTTCATGTCGTCAACTAGGAAAGAATCAGGGGGTAGCGGGAGGGATTTGACCAACATGAAAAATTCCTGATGCTCGTGTGCACCATTTGGGGTGTAGATGTTGATGATTGTGTGTGCAACGTCAGCCCACGAGAAGGTGATGACAAGCACTCGGCCATTTAGGAATGTTTCTAAGGATGTGAATTTGAAAAAATTATTTTTCTGAATTAGCACCCCACAGTGCTTTGACCAAAAGGATAGGGATGGGAGGAGCATTATTTTCCAAGCTTCCTCGGAACCTCATGGACAGTGGGATTCCTGGATGGCCAGGATATCCACGGGTAAATTGTGTTGTAAAAACTCAGTTTCCTAGCCTGGGACATGGAGGCCTTGAGTCCAGCGATATTCAATGTCCCTAGAGTGAAGGTTTCCCCCATCGCACCTTAGGTGCAAGGGGTGGGCCCCCGGGCCCACCAGCCTCTTCCAGGTCCCCACAGGCTTTCACAGCAGCATGGGTGTTAGCAGCAACGCTATTGGGGTTTTTGTTAATTTTTGCGGAAAGAGTCACGTTGGCTTTGGCCTTCACTTTTTGTTTTCCTGACATCAGATGAATTTTTTGCTGTGCTATAAGTTTGGTGCACCGTCGAGCGGGTCAAAAAAAATTTTTCAGTTGGGATAGGTCCCAAGTCAGTTTCAACCGGAGCTTGGGTGCAGCGATTGGGTGAGATTGGTTCTCCCATTGGATCCTTGGATTGAGTGGCCCACTCGTCATGGGCCTCCCAATCTGATTGGGTGATGGATTCCTGAGTTGCTTCCGCCACAAAGGTCTCCATGTCCTCCTGGCGTTGTGAGTGTGGGATGGTGGTGGTGGCCTTTGCCGCTTCCTTGGCCGCAGCCCTATGGGCCTGCTTGGCCTTCTTCCACTCCTGCGGGGAGATGGGCTTTACTAATAGGTAGCAGCCTTGTGCTCCCCACGGGAAAGCCTCCTTGGTGCTTGCGGTTGGTTTGTAGTGCGCCTCTCCGCTGGCCATGGCTGCTGAGGGGTGCTCTTGGAATGTGACGCCCTCCTTGATGGGGCATGCGTACGCCTTATGGCTGAATGCATCATAGTGGGTGCAAATGGGGGCGCGCTGTCTACGGTTACCCAGAATGGGTGGGTGGTATGCCCTGCAATGTCAATAAAGGTGGAGTGCAGGATCTGAGTTAGGTCCTTTGCAATCTCCTCAGTTGGGGTCAGAACTGTGATGGCTTTGCTGGTGCACAGGTGTGGCATCAGCGTGAAACGTTGCATTTTGAAAGATTGTATTTCGCCATATATTGTGAGACCTTCTTTCAGGTGTTTCTCCAAATTGTCACATTTTACCATAGTAGGCAAAAAGTTGAATGTAAGGAAAATTTGGTTTGATTTTGTCCATCTGGTGCGTTTGGTTTTGATGACCCGTTGCCCTTCAGGGAGGTTGACCACTATGCGCACCACTGCAGCCTCGTCTGCTGCTATTTTGCTTTTGAAACCTAGGTTCAGCCAACCATGTGACATGGAGTGAGGTGCAACGTACACCGCGGTCAGAAAAATTTTGTGTACATCTTCACAAAATTTTTCCCATAAGGCCATTTTTTGGATGTCCAGATACACACAGACTCCGAATTCCACCAACAAAAGTGGCTGGGAGTGTGGCATGTTGATATACTGGTTGCATCGTGCTTGCCACGTGAGTATCTCCGGGGAAATTGTGACCACCAGTTTTTGAGATTTTTGTCTATTCCGCCAGATTCTCTGGGGCGTTTTTGAACGTTGGAGGCCGCGAGCCTTCCGCCTGCTCCTCTTGCCTTGCTTGCCCAACTGCTCCCAGACATGGGCCCATACTAATCTCTTCTGTGAGATTATCAAACTAGATTTAGTCTTGAATTGAATAGGTTGCAAAAGTGTTTGCAACGAGAAAGAAAAGTTTGTTATTTTATGAATTTTTAGAGCTTTAGTTAGTTTTATTAGGGAGTGGATGGTAAAATTTTTGAAGAAAACAAATACCATATCTTAAGGTTTTAGTATATCTTGCTTTTGTATGTTAAAAAGGTGCCAGCCAAAGGTTCCTATTAATAGTTAGTAAGTTGGCCAGCACAAACACCTAATCCATGATTTATCATGCCAAATTATAGTCCTTATCCAATAGTGATATACCTTTTTAAAGAGATTGACCCATCCAGGTAACGTCTTTTTCTTTATTTTTTCCATTAATATCTATCCTCTGGTAATTTTACCCCAAAAATTGCTTGAAAATAACTATATATGTAAAACATCTACAAATTAATTACTTAACTTATTCTAACTGATAATTTATGTATATTGAATTTATCACTTAGGTTTAAAGCAATTGATTAACTATACTTAAAGATAAAAAAAACATTTTAATTATAACACTTTATTTTTTAATTAATATATACTATATTGCAGCTTACATTAAGGATATATGTTGTGATATATAAAATCCTAAAAAATCTCATAAAAACCTTCTTTACAAATTTTGATCTAATTGATTAAAAAAACTATATCTTTTATCAATGTGTTCAGTATCTGATTAACATATTTGTATTTTAAAAGATATAAAATTACATTTTGTTTTTATATTAAGCTTTTGTTTCATAAAGGGTAATTAATTTAATAATCCTGATGTAAACATTGAATAAAGTATAGTTTTACATCATTTTACAGTTGTAACCTTGCTCTCCAATTTCTTTTCTTTTATATCAGTCACCTAACTATGAGACAAAAATTACTATTAGTTAAACATATTATTGATGAGTTGATATGACTGTAAAATATGCTACACATTCCAGAAGATCAAAAATGGTAGACATGATGAGTCTCAAGATTGGCAGAAAAGATATATTATGAAAAGCAAATCAATTGAAGTGTGAATGCCCAGCAAATCGAGGGAAATTACACCAAGATTTTGAGATAGTTGAGAACTCCTAGAAAAGGGAAACCAAATAGGAGATTACCAAGCCAAGGATGCATTTGGCTTTGGAGACTGAGATTTAAAGTGTTGAATAGAAGATTGAGGAGGAGTTCTTTTATTTGGTTTTGCAGATAAGTCTGCGATTATTAGAATAACAATACAGTGTTGATAGGGGTGATCACACCATATACCATTTATTAGGTTCCTATTAATTTAGCAATCTTCATATCATCTGATTCGGTTGCTCAGTGGCTATTACCCTGTGTAAACCAACATAGCAGAATCAAGCCTTTACAGTGAGAAATAACAGTGGTGCTCACTACAGGGGGCCACTGGTCAGCTGTAGTTTTTTGGCGGTAGGGCAAAAATGGTGAGCCCTCACTCATTATGGCAAAACTTGATTAATCATATGCGATATGCTGAGGAAGTGCAGGAAGCATCCAATGACAAACCAGTACTATCAACAGTAAATGAGCTAGGGGATGAAGAACTAGGTTCAATTTGCAACTATATGTTTGTCCTGAGTTGATGGCAGACAAACAAGGTCGCTCTGCAAATGTGACCCCTCAGCAGCTGCATGGCGCTATGAAATGGCTTCTGCGGGGGTTTTGACTCTATGAAGATGAGGTGGAGGAGCATGATTTGAGTTTGTTCTACAATCAATGGGATCAAGAAACCTACTATGCATTGTATATGTCCTATCTGGATGTGACTACCACAGGGTTGTCTTTTCAGCTTAGTACCCATGGAACTGAAGAGTATTTAGTAGCTTATGTGCAGCCATCTATCTGCCAGCTACTTAATGGTTGGCTTGCCACAATATTGAAATTGGGGATGTAATGTGGTTCATTCAAGCCCAGCAGAATGATACTCACCTCCTGCATGACTGCATTGAGAGCTCTTTTCCAAAAGTGCAGGGGGTGCTGGTACTGGTGGACCAACGCTTTGGGAATGTCCGCCATTGGTTGGACTTTTTGGTGCCACAGTTGATCTAAAGTTACCTCAGGTGATAGGAGAACCATTGGATCAGCATGGCCTCTTGGCGGAATGGATTTGGGATGTAACCACGTTGGGAAGCACTACTGAGTGCTTTATGATGGACCTAGCAGAATGGGTGGAAGTGCTTGAAGCCATGATAGCTCAGATTAAGGAAAGGAAAACACTGATGGAATGACAAGTAATGGATCATGTCAGTTTTGTAGCAGTTAAATTCAGTTAACTTTGCATCAAGTGGAGTAATCAGTGGACAATGGATAATGTGCTCATCCTTTTTTTGACGTCCCCCCCAAATATCTCCAGTTAATACATTGGGTTACTCAATTGGATGTCGTTAGTCATGCTGAGCGCAGTCAAGCTATTCCACCTCCATTATGAGATGGGAGAGCCCGTGGACATGCAAGTATGAATAGAAACCCTTTGATGAGTCAGCAAGGAATTGGTGCGAGAACAAGCTGCCTTCAAAATCCAAGTAGATGACACTAATCAATGAGCATGTGATGCTAGTTGGCAGGATGAAGGAATGTATAACATAGTGGAGAACACCCTCTTGCAACTACAGGCAGTAGAGCGGAAACTGGACTATGAGTTGGAATTCCATCATTAGTTGCAAAATCAATCTAAGATGCTGCAATAGGAATTTTAGGATGGATGGTGTAGGTGCTATTCATTTAAAATGGAATAGATAATCAAATAAACATTTTTCTGAGCACACCGGAGCCAGGGATTTGGTGAAGCTAGTGGTGATTAAGGAGAGGAATGCTATTGATATGTTAAATGATTATCTCTCAGGAGTTGTGGTGGACCCTCCACACAACACTACTTCTTCTGAGTACATTTTGGCGAATTCTATTTCATCTGCCTGTACTGATAATAGTTCACAATGGTATGTTTCCCCTAGTCATTCAGAACCCAATTCAACTGCTCCTCGCAGATGGAGCCTAGAGCAAGGCAAAGCTGTTCAAATCGAGAAATTACCGCCCTTCAGTTGTGATGAAATATGCACAGTTACCTTCAAGCGATTCAAATTTGCCATGGAAGGAGCTTCTGATTAAAAAAAGCGAAACTGTTTATGCCTGCTTTGGATGTGAAAAGCACTGATCAAGTTATTTGCTACCATACAAATAGCTTGGTATCTTATGATGAAGTGAAAGCAACTTTAATCCAGCTGTTTAGGGCCAGCCAAGATGGCCCAACAAAAGGCTGACTTCCTGACCATACGGTTCAACCAAAATGAGTCCATGTTAGAATTCACTGAACAATTCTCAGTGGAAGTTCATTTGTTACTTAGAGCCAACATTTCATCTGCTAAGGATTTTGGTATAGTGATGATGGCGGCCATCAAACCATATTGGGAATTATATAATGCTATGTCTCATGTTTTGGACAAAGATGTGGGGCTTATTAGTATTGTGTACAACTTACATCATCTCTCCTCTACGTTCAGTGCACCCAATGTAGAGAAAAAGACCCCTGCTGTTGTGAAGCATACCCCTCAGGATATGGACTGCAGCGACCAAGCTATAAGCCATTAGAGCCTATTCGTCCATCATATATATAAATGGCTCCTTTTCGTCCTATGTATGCTCTGCCAGTTTGTCCCTAACCTTTGAATAATACCATTGATTTGCAAACTGGTCCTCCAGCTGCAAGTTATAGATATGAACCCTTTATTAATTCTTGCTTCCAGTGCAGAGGAAGAGGGCATTATGCGGGCAGTTGCCCTAGCATACCGCAGGTGTATGCAATGCCATCTGGGAAGATCAATCAGGGTTAAGCTTGAGTGGAGTAGAGATGGGACGCATGATCTCCGCTAAGTCTAATTCAATTGTCCCCAATGACACTCAAGCATCTCCTCGCCTAAGACTCGGAACTTAGCCAGAATAACTTGCTATATCAACAGCTTCAATTGGATACTACAGCTTCTGTTCCAGAGAGTGATATTCACCCCCAAGCTCTGAGTTTCGCCAGGATGTTCAAAATTCATACGCATACCAGATCCTGGAACAAAATGGCATAAGCAACATGTATACCTCCATGGACGTTGCCTCTCTAGTAGTGGTTAACGTAGCTATTCCATTTGAAAAAATTGCTATGGAGTATCCTCATTTTGGTATGGGCATATCCTCCTTTCTGAGTAACAAGAAGCCTTTGGATGTCCACATAATAAACACTGATGATTTTTCTTACTTGGAGTGCACTTACTGTGACATTTTCATCCAGAACACCAAAATACGCGCTATCATAGACACTGGGGCCCCTGTGAATATAATCTCTACCAGGTTGGTGGCTAAGCTTCCGTTGAACCCGGATGTGGACCACAGTGTTTATACAGGACCTCTGGGACGCAGTGTACTGTGTCTGGAGGAGCTTATAGTGCATTGCCTTTATGACTTGGGTCAGTCAGGGCTTCCAATCCAGCGGTAGATCTACCAATTAAAAACCATGATATGTTAAACGGCGTAGCAATTATGAGAAAATTTGGAGCTGTTGTAGATATGGCAGAGGGAGCTCTTAATATTTTGGGACAACAAATTTTCATTTACTTTACTTCTAACAGAATCACAACATAATCATTACACTCCAGTCAAATCAATCTAGTGTTCAGCAACGTGGAGATTCATGTCCAATATAATCAAGTGAAGTGGAGAACCATAGCCCTTCTTAACCAGATTTATTAGTTTAAAGGGATTCTGCTCTGAGCAGCGAGCACTTTGAGCCTACCATCTGTACATCAGTACATAGTAGTAAATGAGCTTAAAATTGACGTCCCTAAAGGCTATATAGGTAAATTATTGGGCCTCACCAGCAATTATTTCTTGAACCACATATGGCTCCAGGTCTACTGCTCCCTGGGAATGGGGAGTTGAAGGTACTGCTAGCAAATTTACAGAAGGAGATGATAACAATCCAGTGGCACCAAGTAGTGGCTTATTTACAATTGGCTTCTATAGAGTAAGTTTGACATATTCATAATTTTGGATCATGGGAAAATCTTGGACTACTGACAAATTCATAATTCAGCATAATAACAGTGGTTCCGTGGGAAGTGCTAACTGGATTGTTGGTGGAACAGCAAGATAAGGATATAGGCATATTTGAAAATTACTTGGATATTTTTGCATGCGATGATCACATTTTGGGGTGTGCCCAAGGGGTAGTACATTGGATAGATATGGGGGATCACCCTCCCATTTAATCGTGGCCTATTAGACATTCAAAGGCGGCAGAAGAGGTTGTCTCTGACTAGGTAGATAAACTTATCAAACAAGAGATGCTAAAACTGTCAAACAGTCCATTGGCATTGCCAGTGCTCATTGTAAAGAAAAAATTTGGCACAAATAGGGTGGTTATTGACTATTAAACTCAACAGCGTAACAAAAAAAGGATTCTTATACCCTTCTGCAGATTGACGACATATTGGATTGATTGGGAAGGGCGAATTATTTTTCTGCCATGGATTTGATCTTGGGGCACTGGTAGATCAAATTGCCGTCAGTGGAATGGGAGAAAATGCGTTTATTATCACTTCAAAGTGGTTATTCCATCAGACACATATGCCACATAATTTGTGAAATGCCCTGACTACGTTCCAGAAAGCTATATATACGATTTTAAATGAATTAAAGCTGTCATGCGTTTTAGTTTACCTTGATTATATCAGTGTATTCTCACAAACGTTTACAAAGCATCTTGCACACTTGGAACAAGTGTTCTGCTGCCTCGCTAACACTAATTTCAGATTCAAGCCTCAGAAGTGTCACTTTTTTTAAAAAAATTAGAATACCTCAGGTTTATAGTGGATTTAAAAGTGCATAAACTGCAGCCGGTGAAGGTGGAAGCAATAAGCAAGATGACCTATCCAGGTAATAAATGCAATATTCAGTTTTTTGGGGGGATGGTTGGGTACTACTGACAGTTCATTCACAACTTCAGTTGTATTGGGGCACCACTATTTGAGTTGCTAAAGAAAAATGCCTCTTTTGATTTGAAAGAATGATGCCAAAACGCTTTCAATGTGTTATGAACCATGTTAGCAAGTGCACCAATTTTGAAACATCCCAACTTTGACAAAAAATTCATAGTACAAATGGATACATCTCTTTCCGCTATAGGGGCAGTATAACCCAGAATGCCGATGACTGCGTGGAGCACCCTGTTGCATTTTACAGTCAAAGCTTGAGCTGTCACAAACAAAACTAAACCGTGACTGAGCGGGAGTGCTTGGTGGTAATTTATGCTTACAAACAGTCTTGGGTATAACTACATGGGGTAAAATTCCAAGTGGTGAAGGATCACGCTTCCTTGCGCTGGCTGCAAAACCTTCATGAACCTGAAGGACGGCATGCGCATTGGGCACTGAAGTTCCAGGAATATGATTTCAAGATTGTACACCAGCTGGATGCCAAACATCAAAATGCGGATTGTCTTTCCCAACTACCAATGGTTGCTATAACAGCAGATTTAGCAGACATTATTTACAAGAAGATAATGTTGAATAAATATCATGACGATCCTCTGCAGGTGATCGAGGTAACATGGGGCTCAGGCAGGATAATTTCCTACATGAGGGGGAACTATATAAGCAGATTGAAGACTTAACGCTGAGTTTCTCTAAACCTTCCGCTAGACCTGTAATTATTATGGATTCCCATCAGGTGGTAGGACATGGAGGAAAGCGGAAAACGTTGGAGTTTTTGTGACCCTGCTACTACTAGGAGAGCATGCATTACAATGTGCTGGAAATGGTAAGTTGTTGCCAGCAGTGTCAAGTGGAAAAGCCATTCTACAAGAAAACCACATAACAGCTGGTTAAGCCCCAGTTCACCTGGCTCACCGTTTCCCTTGATGTAATGGGACCTCTGCCAACTGGCGCCAACTGATCTAAGTATATAATTGTCATAATTGATCTTTTGACAAGATAGGTGGAGGTCAGGGCAATTAACGACTTAGGAGAGCTCACTACTGCCAAGTATATTATGGAGTGCATTATATGGAGATAAGGCTGCCTGCAGTTCAGCTTAACGGAAAATGGAATCAATTTCAATTCACACTTTTTGCCTAAGTTGAACATGTTGATGGCAATCTGAGGAGTTTTGACCACCCCCTACTATCCAGGATTAAATGGGATGGTAGAACGGGTCATTGGATCTTATCAAACATACTTCATAAGTTGGTGAAGGATCAACCCTCAAAATGGAGTAACCTCCATCCTACAGCTAAGTTTGCATATGATATAAGATATCATTCGTCTACTAACAAGAGCCCTTTCTAACTGCTGTATGGTCGACATCTGGCTCTTCCCGCCCTGCTTTACTCGTGTTTAGAGAACACTGGTGTGTGAAACTCCAGCTAAATTTGGTAAATCCTATGGAAATGCTGATCAAGCTACAAATGGAAGCCTATTCCACCAGTTTGGCCAAGAAGATTCATGATCAGCCAGCTGACCATAAAAGATGGAGCATACTTCCGCTGTTTGCTGAAGGATATCATGTTTTATTCCAATGGCCAACATAGATTTGGGCAGAAAACAAGATCTCTAACATCTGGGTTGGGCCATTTGAAATAATTGAGAAGACTGGCATGGACGCCTACACCATAAAGGAACCTGCGGGGGGTCAGATTATCAACTGAGTTCATGCAAAGTTCCTTTGAGAACATAAGCAATATGAGCATATTATCCAGTAAAAGGAGGGATAATATTAAGAAGTTGATATGTCTAGATAATACACTACATATTCCGGCGGATTGGAAATGGGAGTTGAGATGAGTCTCAAGATTCACGGAAAAAATATATGTATGAAAAGCAAATCAATCAAAGTGTTGACCCCTTGGTGAATCAAGGGAATATATGCCAAGATTTTAAGATAGTTGAGAACTCTTAGAAAAGGGAAAATGAATAGGAGATTACCAAGCTGAGGATAAATTTGGCTTGGGAGACTGAGATTTAAAGTGTTGAACGGAAGATTGAGTAGGAGGTCTTTTAGTGGCCTTTAAAGATAAGTATGCAATTATTAGAATAACAATACAGCGTTGATAGGGGTTGTCACTCATTATACATTTATCAGGTTTTTATCAGAGTCAGCGATCTTCATATCATCCAATTCAGTTGCTCAGTGGCTAATACCCTGCATAAACCAACTAAGCGGAAATAAGCCTTTATGCCATGAATAGCACATATAGTAGCAGTTATTTTGCATATAACATTCTATTATTTTCTAGATTTTCATCCTATATTATAAAAACTAATAATAAAATTTATAAATTATAATGTCATTCCTGTACTTTAGTTAATAAAAATCACTTTCAGCTTGCACTTTTTTACCAATTCTATGTTCATAAAGGTATCAAAAGTTGGAAACTTCATGCCATCCAGTTCTATGAGCACCATCATTGCTAGTATTTTAGGACATCTGTTGTTGTTTTCCTGTTATACCTTTTGAAAGACCACAAATATCAGGTTTATAATCACATTGCTAGATAAAATGCAGATAAATTATAGATAGAATAAGGAGTAATAAACCTAACCTGTTTAACATCTTGCTGCAAGTATATAGTGGTAATATTCGGTATTTTGCTAGCTATATATTGATGTGGTTAAATACTATTATTTTAACAATGGATTTTTCCATAAACAGTAGATTACGTGCACAAATTATTATTTTCATACTATTTTATGACAAATTTCTATTTGGTTGTGGAGATACATCCTAAGATTATTTCCATTGATGGTAGCTTGGTAGCTTGTTCTAGTAAAATTTTTATGCGGTGATTTCCTTAAGGTAAAATTTTATAGTTATAAAAGGTCATAAAATGAGCGCTGTCTTATTGTACCTTAGTTTATTCAAATAAATGTTAATAAGATTAGTTTATTTTAAGGGTGGTCATCCTGGCAGGGTAATTCCTGCTTCCACTCTAGTGCAGGTTTTGTTCAACACATGTCAAAACCTGTACTGGCTATAAAAAATTTCAGTGTGGTATATTTGTCCCAAGGTAGACCCACCTTGAATACATTAGGATAAATTTAATTTAAAAGTATTAGAGATATGAATGTACTATCATAACCTATTAAAAATTTAAAATTTAAAATTTATACAAGATATGCAACCAGGGGATGGACATTATCAAAGCTTCAAAAGCAAACAAAAAAGAAACTGAAACAAATGAAAAGACAAAACAAAAGATCTGCCAACCAGGTAGGGAGCGGAGGACCGCTATACCACCATGGCTGAGGGGGAGGAAGGGTCAGGTGGCGCCTCTGCAGGAACAACGGGTTTTGCTGGAGTATTATACTTTTGGAGGAGTATATAAGCTAAGAGCAAGGGCGTTGGGGCATTAGCATGGTGTGAGTCAAGGTCATTGACAAAGGATTGTTATCCTCAATAATAGCCTAGAGAATAGCCTTTATATATTCTGCAACATGATGTTCAGCTTGAAGGAGGGCATCAGGGAGTAGAGTAAAACTGGCAACCTTTTTCCTGGTTATCACAGTGTTTGAGGCAAATTTTGCTAAGTCAGCAGCATACATGTTAGAGTTGATGTCGGCGTCAGCCAATTTGTCAATTTCATCCTGAACTTCTATAGGAAAATCAAATGGGATGTTGTTGAGTGCAAAAATTGTTTTTTAGTACATAAACTGACTCTGCCACTATATATGGAGTTAGTGACAATGAGTTGAGAAAACCGCTGCTAAGGCAAGCTGGTGGTTACTTTGAAGGGGATGACATTAGGTTTAGGGGCATAACGTCTGGGTAGGAGTGGTTTGTCAAAGTCAGAGTTGAGAAATTCATTTATGTCATAACTATCTGGGCTTTTTCACCTGATTCAATTATCTTCAAGATAAGCCTACCTGATTTGTCAACATCATACAATAGGGCCAAAGGATTTTGATTCACTTGAACAGAGGAGTCAGAATTTGGGTAGGTGGAAGTAGGCGAATGGGGAGCTGCTTGGGGGCGAACAGTGGTAAAAGCCTGATTCTGATTGGTTAAGTTGAATTTAGGTGTGTGAGTGAGGCTTTAGCTTTGGTGAGTGCAGATTTCCCACTATGGTCCCATAATTATTGTTGTGGGTTAGAGGGGCAATAAAACCCCCTATTAAGACCTTCTGACAAGGGTTCAGAAACAGCATCAGAAGAAGCGGCATGGGGAAGGACTTTTTAAAAGGGTCAAACCCTAAACAGTGGGGACAAATCTGGTGACCTTTATTGATATGAGCCCAAGATAAATGTTCTGGTGCCACCACAATGTGAGCACAGGGGGATTTGTTGGGCTATGGCAAGTGGTGTGGTATTATGGTGGCAGCGGCATGAGGGGCAGCAAGGCGCTCTGCACCAGAGGAAAAGTGAAGGTGAGTTTGGGGTTAAAAGCCATAGCCAAAAGCCCCGCCATCATCTGTTCATGGATTATTGGGGTCGGAGGTGTGAAGGGAGGGACGCAAATTACATTACCAGCGTGGTGTCAGAAGGGAGGCAAGTAAAGTAGTAGTAATGGAAGTATTTTTAAAAATGAGGAGAGTCAAAGTAGCTGCGGCAGCTTCCTCATTTATCTGGAAGCCTATGTCAAAATAACCTTTAATAAAGGCAGAAATCAGTAACGCTAGCTGGTGAAAAGGCAGCTTTGGCTAGTTCAATTATTGCTTTGTTGGCATACAGCAATAAACGTCCATAGTCGACACAGAGGCAAAATTGAATAGTGGAATGAGGAAGAGCAAGAGGATGGGGGTGAGAAGGGCGGATGTTTGCAAAGTGTAGTGCTAAGTCCCATGGGGGACAAAACAGCCAGAAGAGCTTGGCGGGATATTTGAGCCCATCCAAACGCGTTTTCCCACAGGGTTGAAAATGCTATGTGATGGATCACAGCTGCCCCACATTGGGGCAGTAGGCAGAAAATCCGATGACAAAATATGGTAAATGGATGTGGCCAATCAGCGGTTGATAAATAAACTTTTTATATTAAAAATTTAAACAATAAAGAGATTGATTGGAAAGAAAAATTAGTATCATAACTTAACTTCATCTTATCTGCATGCTTCTGTACTAGTTCCTGTTCAGGAGATCTAAGTTGATAGTGGTTTTGTTTGGGCCTGTTATTTGTGTGAATTAATAGTTAAATTATTTTTTATATTTTATTTTTAGAGATATTTAGTGTATACAAAAGCTGGTGCAAATATACCATAGAATGGCTGGTATTTTCTCATACTATCTGGTGGGTGATCTTTGAAGATGATCTGCATGATCATAGCATAATTATAGAGCTCTTGTCAGTAAAGTAACCTCGCATGTATATTTTGGTAAAAATAAGTGGGTACAAATTTGCTTGACTATATTTTGACTTAGGTTTTAAGAAATGAGATTCATGTTATGTCATAAGAATCTTTTATATTTATACACAGCGAAGATATCTTTTTATAAATTTTGAACCAGCATATGGTTTTAAATCATACTATCCTATTTGCCACAGTTCATTTTTATAGTTTTTTGAGGCCAATATGACATACTTTAATTGTTATTTGGCTTCCCAAGGGGACTGTTGTACTCCAATGCTCTCTGAAGATATTTTGCTTATCCATAAGTAGATGGCAGATTAAAAATTTCTATTATGTCTTTACAGCATTTAACATTTGTTGACTAAAGTATTGACTATAAAATCAGATAAACAACAAGCCAAAATGAAATTAAATTGGCAGTAACAGAAATGCATTAAATAGATGAATCATAATTAGTATGACAGGACACTTTTCTTTCTCGTTGCAAACACTTTTACAACCCATTTAATTCAAGACTAAATCTAGTTTGATAATCTCATAGAGGGGATTAGTCTGCACCCATGTCTGGGAGCAGTTGGGCAAGCAAGGCAAGAGGAGCAGGCGGAAGGCCCGTGGCCTCTAACGTTCAAAAACGCCCCGGAGAATCTGGCGGAATAGAAAAAAATCTAAAAAAAACTGGCGGTCACAATTTCCCCAGAGATACTCGCGTGGTAAGCATGATGCAACCAGTACATCAACACGCCACATTCCCAGCCACTTTCGTCGGTGGAATTCGGAGTTCGTGTGTATCTGGACATCCAAAAAATGGCCCTATGGGAAAAATTTTGTGAAGATGTACACAAAATTTTCCCAACCGCGGTGTACGTTGCACCTCACTCCATGTTGCACAGTTGGCTGGACCTAGGTTTTGAAAGCAAAATAGCAGCAGACGAGGCTGCAGCAGTGCGCATAGTGGTCGACCTCCCCGAAGGGCAATGGGTCATCAAAACTAAACGCACCAGATGGACAAAATCAAACCAAATTTTCCTCACGTTTGACTTTTTGCCTACTACGGTAAAATGTGACATTTTGGAGCAACACCTGAAAGATGGTCTTGCCATATATGGAGAAATACAATCTTTTGAAATGCAATGTTTCACGCTGATGCCACACCTGTGCACTGGCAAAGCCATCACAGTTCTGACCCCAACTGAGGAGATCGCAAAGGACCTAACCCAGATCCCGCACTCCACCTTTATTGACATCACAGGGCACACCACCCATCCATTCCGGGTAACTGTGGACAGCACGCCCCCCATTTGCACCTACTGTGATGTGTTCGGCCATAAGGCACACGTGTGCCCCATCAAAGAGGGTGTTACATTCCAAGAGCACCCATCGGCGGCCATAGCCAGCGGAGAGGCGCACTATGAACCAACTGCAAGCACCAAAGAGGCTTTCCCGTGGGAGCACAAGGCTGCTACCTATTGGTAAAGCCCATCTCCCACAGGAGTGGAAGAAGGCCAAGCAGGCCTGTAGGACTGCGGCCAAGGAAGCGGCCAAGGTCACCACCACCATCCCACACTCACAACGCCAGGAGGACATGGAGACCTTCGCGGCGGAAGCAACTTGGGAATCCATCACCCAATCAGATTGGGAGGCCCAAGCTGAATGGGCCACTCAATCCAAGGATCCAATGGGAGATTTGATCTCACCCAATCGCTGCACCCAAGCCCCAGTCAAAACTGATTTGGGACCTATCCTAACCAAAAAAATTTTTTGCCCCACTCGACGGTGCACTGAACTTATCTGCACCACAAAAAATTCGTTTGACGTCAGAAAAACAAAAAGTGAAGGCCAAAGCCAATGCGACTCTTTCCACAAAAATTAATAAAAACCCTGATAGCGTTGCTGCTAATACCCGCGCTGCTGTGAAAGCCCGTGGGGACCTGGAAGAGGCCGGTGGGCCAGGGGGCCCACCCCCTCACACCTAAGGTGCGATGGGGGAAACCTTCACTCTAGGGACGCTGAATATTGCTGGACTCAAGGCCTCCCCATCCCGGGCTAGGAAACTGAGTTTTTTACAAAATAATTTACCCGTGGATATCCTGGCCATCCAGGAAACCCACTGTCCACAAGGTTCCGAGGAAGCTTGGAAAACAATGCTCCTACCATCCCTATCCTTTTGGTCAAAGCACTGTGGGGTGCTAATTTGGAAAAACGTTTTTTTCAAATTTACATCTTCAGAAACATTCCTAAATGACCGAGTGCTCGTTGTCACCTTCTCATGGGCTGATGTTGCATACACAATCGTCAACATTTACATCCCAAATGGTGCACAAGAGTGTCAGGAATTTTTCTCGTTGGTCAAATCCCTCCCACTACCCCCAATTCTTTCCTAATTGGTGACATGAACTGTTGGATAACCTCACCAACGGACCGGTGGCCACCCTCACCCCACGCCCCACAGGGTCACGTAGAACTACGCATTCTAAAAGCCACCCTTGGGTTAATGGATGCGCTGCTGCGACATGCCCCACTGCTCAAAAACATGACGCGTCCCCACATCCACAACGGCCAATTAAGGTCCATAACCCGCATTGACCTTATTCTAGCACCGGCAAAATTCTAACCCCATATCTCCCACTTCAAAACAACGAAAATGGAATTCTCTGACCACCGACTGGTCTTGATAACATACCACTTACCCGTCACAGTTGCAAAGGCCCCACATTGGTGCAAAATCCGCCCCCCAGAGCTTGCGTCGCCAGGATTTTCCATGCAGGTGGAAGAGGCAACTTTGGCAAAATCGTTTGTTGCACCGTTTTATGCGGACCCCATTTCCACATGGGCAACTTTCAAAGAAGACACCATCCGCCACTATCGCCATCTCTCATCCAGACGCTCACGAGCCACATCGGCGGTTATATCGTGTGTGCTGGTGGAATTGGCCCACTTGGAGTCCAACATTCCAGCCTCAGGATATAGCCCTGCATGGGGCCAGAAGTGGGCAGAGGCAGCAGCCCACCTCAACGCACTTGAAAGGCAACACAAACATCAGGTTTGTGTCCAATACAGGGCCACACGCATCACTAAAGGTGACAAGTGCACCGCATACTTCTTCAAAAAAAATTTTGCACTATGCCAGAGCGTGGCCTGCACACAGGTGCGAAGATCGGATAATTCTATTGTGGATATACTGGCTAAAGTGGCAATCGAAATGCAAAGATATTACTCTGAGTTATACCAAGCCAAACCAATTCAGCCAGCCGAAATGGCGGAATTTCTCGACAGAGCTCATATCCACACCATTTTTCTGATACCCGGAAATAATGAATTTAATTACTCCAAATGAATTATAGACTACCATTCGCGGTGCGCCAAACTGAAAATGCCCAGGCCCAGATAGCATTCCATATGAGTTCTACAAAAAATATTTTAAATATATATCCCCATTGCTGCTAGCCTCACTCAACCAAAGCCTGTTGGAAATGCGCCTCCTACCAGGAGGACATGAGGCCTTTACAGTCACACTCTTCAAGAAAGGGATAGGCTAGACTTAGCCAACTGGCGCCCCATTTCTCTAACAAACACAGACACCAAAATTTTAACAAAAATCATGGCTAACCGTTTAGGGACTGTAGCATCTGCCACCATCTCTCCAGAACAATTTGGTTTCATCCCCAGAAGGTCGATTTGGGATAACGTGCACTCTGTGGCTAATGTGTGTCAGTCCACAGCCTCTGGGGCACTTGTATTCTTGGACCAACAAAAGGCCTATGATAGAGTAAACTGGGAATACCTTAGGGCCTGCCTCCAACAATTCCGCCTACCTCCCCACTTCATTAACTGGGTGATGCTGCTCACGGAATCTGCAACAATGGCTGTGCGCGGCCCAGGTTTCCTAACGGAAGTAGTCCGTCCTCAAAGGGGCCTGCGACAAGGGGACCCCCTGAGCCCACTCTTATACAACTTCAGCCTTGACCCACTACTGCAAAATATGAATGCCCAACTCACTGGGGTCCATGTGCCAGGCCAAACCCCAGTCAAGATGATGGCATTTGCAGATGATTGCTTGGTGGGGGTGTCTAATAACAAAGATGCACGCGCGCTTGAAGCCCTCATCCAGGAATATTCCCGGGTAAGCAACGCGGCACTGAACGCCTCCAAAACCGAAATCATCCTCCTTGGTCAGTTTCAGAACTGCTGGGCCCCAGCAAGTAGTTCCCAACCCAGCCCATCTGCTCGCCCAAGTCCACGCCTTACTAACTCAAAACACACCGCTCCACTGGTGCTCCCCTTTGTGCCGCGACCTACCATTTGACTCGTACACCATCTGGGCGTGTGGTTGGAGGCAGGAGGATACGCGTCAGCAGTAATGAAGTGCCATATACTGGACAACGTGACGAAGCGAATCGCCTCTCTCAGAGCCCACCCTACTACCCTCACTGGCAGGGTTGTTCTTGCCAACTCTATGCTCCTATCCAAAGTCTGGTTTGGAGCCCATGCCATCCCCTTCTCCCCAAGCTTCTTCAAATCCCTGTATGCTTTGCTACAAGGTTGGCTTTGGTCAGGCTGCCCTCCACCAGTACAGCTAGAGGTCATGTTTGGCCCTCATCATCATGGTGGCATGGGCCTACTTGACTTCAAAGCTCATGCCGCCAAGATCCTAGGCACCTGTATTGCGGCCGTCACTGCCCTACACTCCCATCCCAACACTGGTCCCGCGCGGCCTGCTCCAACTTCTCCTGAGCCTTGGGCCTCAACAATCCATCAAACCCCCACTCCCTGATGAAATACCTCGCATCACACACATCAGCCACAGGTCCTCACGGGACCAAAACCCACTACAAACGAATCCTACTCTCCATGCGAAGCGCAGAGTGGAGAATTTGTATTAGTGGACATACAACCCGAAGAGGCCGCCCCTCTCCTCAGTTCACACAAGAGGTACAGGGGCTACCCATCCATGATGGCGTGATCCCCATTCGACCCCATGTCCTATCCAGGGTGGACTACCTGGACATGATGGACATCCCTTATTCCACTGAGACCCAAAAGACTATCTGGAAATACGCACACCATCCTCTGTTGCAGCCTCAAGTCCGCTCCCATGTGTGGCGCTGCCTGAGGCGGGTGTATCGTACAGCTGAGCGCTCTAATGCTTTACACTCATCCTGTGTCGTGTGTGGCCAGTATGGAACGCTGTTTCACCGCCTGGAGAAGTTCCCCACCTCTAAAGTAATATGGCGCGAAGTCCAACGTCTGCTAGGCCAGGATCAAACACATCCCTTCAGTCTGTCAAGAGATATGTTTGCTTCATCAATGGCCTCCCCCCTCCCACCCTCACTTCGTGCTCTGGTGGTTGCAATCGCCATGTGGACTATCCACATGATTGTCTTGGATGCCATCGCCGGATCCATCCCCACCCTCCCTGAAGCTGTCCATAGATTCCAGTCTCATTTGGTGGATCACTTTCAAGCGTGGATGTTTGGATATCTCCCACCACGTCGCCAGCAGCTGGTCTCCTCCTAGTTCCCAGTCTGGTTCATCAAATCAGACCCCTTCCTCCACACGTGCTCAATAGTGGCTACGCCCCCTACACACGTTCCCTCCCCCTTCCCATAAGTGGCGTTCCCGCTGGCAACAAGAGATAGCATCGCTTCTCTGGGGTGCCTCATCTGGTACTAAGTTTTGTCTCATCTGAGTCATATTTGGAAGTGTCCGTCCCATGGTCAGCCTTCCCCGCAATAAATTTAAAATTTAATTAGTATGACATATTAGATAGAGTATATAGTAATATAAAGTTGTAGAGAAGTAGTGATTTCTAGTATAATTTTTTATACACTTATGATAAATTAGTAATTTATATATAAATAAAGTAGTAATTAGAAGGTTTGACTATATGATTAACATAGCTATAAAAATTATAATTGGAAGTTGAAGAGGTGATAGTAAGGGACCATCGAGTACTAAAAAAGAGGTGATAGTAAGGATTGATTGATGAGTTTGAAATATGACATGTGCAAAGTAATGTAGCGTTAGTATATTGCGATATTAGTGAGAGTAATCAGATATAATTAAAATAGTGAACTTACTTTGAGCCGCATATTAATTTAGAACATATGCAAAAATTATACTTAATAATTCTTATTCCATATTGTTGAATAGGACTTAAATCATATATTGATTGTTTTTTGCAAGGGTTTATACTAAGTATATCTCCATGATTACTATGTCTAAGTATTTTTGGGCTAAATGTCTGACTAGGGCCTAAAAGGTCAAGAATACATATCCTAAATAGTCTAATGGTTATTGGATTCAGAGTCTTCTGGGTATAAGGCTTCTTGTCAAATGCTTGGAAGACATAGAATTTTGCAAAATAGGTTTAACATTATTGTAAGCATATGGATATCAATAGGAAGCAAAAGTCTAGCTCAGATCTCTTGTTTTAAAGTAACATAAATTGTTATGGGATTTTCTTTGTACTGCATCATTTTTTTCTAGGTGCCCAGTGCGCAACAAATTTCTTGGTGTGCACATAGAGATGATTTTATGAGAACAAATGTAGCGCACCATTGTCTAAAAACAAAGCTTTATATATGTTTGGTACTCTAAAATTAAGTGGAAACTTCTATATTATAACTAGCTTGTCCTAGAGGTCTACTTCCATCAAAAAGCTGTTTCCTTTTCTTGACTTTTTGAAATTATGGGCATCTTATTTGGCAACAAGTTTTAGTTTACCTAGTAAGAATTATAGCTTATTATACAGCTATACATTTTTATTACCTTCATAAAACGCCCATTGAGAATCAGGTGGTTGAAGAAATATTACAGCATATTTGACAATGTGCATTATTTTTTTGTTTAGCAGGTAGTGGTGGACTTTTCAACAGGTGAACATCATTGTATGATCTCTTTATCTAAATTAAGCAATGGTTTATTATAGCCATAAACTTCTTGGATATAAATATGATTGGAAGGTAAGGGTTGCTTCATAAATGGATATGCACTACACTGAGTTCAAGACTATTTGCATCTTGTAGATTAAAATTCATATCTATAATTTTATTAGCTATCATAAGTGTACAGGATAAAATCTTATAATGGCTATAGAATTAATACTCATAGTTTGGGCAGTTATTTATATTTTGTTGTAAAATGCACAATGATGTTTCAACTTGAATGTAGATGAAAATCATTGTGTGGCGATATTTTCTTATTATAATAGCACTCAAATTGTTAATGGCAAGTTTGTGTGTAGATTAGTTTTATATGGAATTTACTTTGATATGTTTGGTTCTTATCCCTTTTTATGTATTTTGTTTTCCATGGAGTTTGAGTTTTTGGGTGCATATAAAGAGATATTTTGCAATAATTTTAAGTTTAAAAATTCAGATTTATCTGAGTAACATATATATACTATGGAGACGTTAATTTAAACAAAATTGTACACCTATATGTTGTTCAAGTACACCATCACGCACTTCTCTAATAATCCTAGGAAGAGATATTCTGCAACTATTATATAATTATAAGGGCGCTAATAAGATATAAATGTCATCATTATATACTTAAAATAGACCATAATTGTCCATAATGGCTGTTTTGGATACAAATTATTCTCTTATTCCCTTGATAGTATACATATAGAATGTAAATGTTAAAAAAGATTAAGCGCCACACTTAATCTAGTATCCTTAAAATCAAAGCCATGAGATAATCATTAAAATAAAATAAAATATTTGAGGTGGGTCAACCTTGGGACAAATATACCACACCAAGAATTTTTCTAGCCAGTACAGGTTTTAAACTTAAAACCTGCACTAGGGTGGAAGCAGTTATACCTGCCTGGCTAACCACCCTCGCCATGAGATAATTATTATTTCAGTTTATTTTATTTTAGTTTAATGCATTAAAAACTTTTTCTTGTTTCAATCATTAATTGCAACAAATTCAATTCAAGACTAGTAAGTTTAATAATCTCTTTGTGGAAATTAGTCTTAACCCAATGTCAGTTAGCAGTTGGGCTAGCAAAGTAAAGGGCACAGGATTGGTCTCTGCACCATTTAAAGTCTGTAAACGCCCTGGCAACACCGGTATCCATAATAAAAAGAAAAAACTGGCAGTTAGTATTTCCTCATAGATTTTAGCTTGGCAAGTGAAGTGTAACCAGTTCATCACTACTCCAAATTCCCAACCCCTGTTGTCAGTGGAGCACAGGGTTTGAGTTTTTTTTGATATTAATCAAATGGTGCTTTGGGAAAAGTTCTGTGGAGATGTGCACAACCATTTCCTGAAAGCAGTATATGTAGCACCACACTCCATGACCTGCTGTTAGTTGGATCTCAGATTTTAAAATAAACAAGCAGCGGATGAAGCTTCACAGGTGCATTTGGTGGTAGACCTCCCTGATGGTCAATGGGTGGTTAAGATAAAGCGCACACGTTGGGCCAAATTTAACCAAATTTTTGTAACGTTTGACTTTCTCCCCACAACGATAAAGTGCACAGCGCTGGAGCTCCACCTCAAGGATGGGCTTAAAAGCTATATGGAAATTTACTCTTTCAAAATACAACGCTTTACGCTCATGCTGGACCTGTGCATGGTCAAATCGATTGCTGTAACACCCCAACTGCAGTCATTGTGGATGAATTAACCCAAAGCCCCACACCACAGTTGTGTTCATTGACAGGCAGGAATCCCACCTGTTTCACGTCACAGTGGATAGTGCGCCCCCTATCTGCACCTTTTGTCACGCTTCTGGCCAAAAGGCCCACACCTGCCCTGACAGGTAGATATTCTACAATGTGAAATCCTCCTCAACGCAATGGGAATTGAAGACACCCATTATAACCAGCTATAGACACTTATGCCGCTTTTCATGGAGCACTCAGGGGTGTTACATTCATGTTAAACTTGTGTCCCTGCAGGAGTGCAAGAAGGCCAAGCAGGCCCGCTGAGCAGCAGCCAAGACAGCAGTCATAGCAGCGTCCATGATCCTGGCTGTCCATACTCGGGATGACATTGAGACATTCGCTGCTGAGGTGGCTTGTGAATCCAATCACCAATCAGATTGGTCCAACCAACCTGAGGACCCAATGGTTTATTCAGATTTACTTGAGCAATATTACCAAGCCTCGATCAAAACCAATTCTACCACACATTTCCCTCAAAAAAATTTCAACCCCCGATGATGCATTGTAGGAGCACACCGTTTCAATAGTTCAGGCTAAGTATTAAAAGAAAAACTCCAAAAATGAAAATAAAAACCTGGCGTGAATACCCTCAAACCTTCATACACTGGGCAAAACTTAGATCACATACAGGTTCTGCTGTTAAAGTGGAGCTGGAAGGGCAAGGGGCCATTCCCATTGCATCTAAGATGCAATGGGGGAGCCTTTATAATAGGGACGTTGAACATTGGTGGATTCAAGGCCACGCCATCCAGAGATAGGAAACTGAGTTTTTAAAAAATAATTTACCTGTGGACATTCTGATCATTCAAGACTCCCACTTTCCACTCAGTGCCAAGGTAGCGTGGGCAACCAAGCTCATCCCCTCCCTTTCTTTTTAGTTGCCTCACTGTTAGGTGCTTGTATGTGTGACCTGTAATTTTATTTTATCTCTAAACATACATACCTCGATGGCCATGTGTTTAAGGTGTCCTTTTTTATGGAATGACTAAGTGCACGTTTTCCTTAGTATTTATGCTCTGACCTGTACATGGGCTCACCAGGAATTCCTCTTAGCTGTTATTTCCCTAATGCTTCTTCCTAACTCATTTATGGTTGGAGACATGAACTTCTGGACCAACCCAGCCACAGATCTCTGGACTTCAACGCCTGCCCCCTCAGGGGCTGTCAAACTGAGTTTTTAAAGCCACTTTGGGCTGTTTGATAAACTACCTAAACCTGCACCTCTGCTCCCCAACATGTCCTGTCACCATGTGCACAAAGATCAGCTAAGGTCTATGTCACAATTCTACCTTATTCTTGCACCGTTAACCTTTTTATCTCAGGTTGCACACTTTATGATGGCAAAAATCAATTTTTCTGACCACAGTTTGGTGTTAATTTCCTTCTCTTTATTGCACCCAATGGCACAGGCGCCAAAGTGGTGTAGATTTCATCCAGCTGAAATCACTTCGCCCAGGTTTTCCTAATGGGTGGACACCAAAACTTTGGCACTGGAGTTCGCCACACCATTCTGTGCAGACCCACTTCTTATCTGCCAGCCTTCAAAGAAACATCATCCACCAGGTATGCCACCTCTTATTGCATCGCTCTCAGGCTGCCTCAGCAGTCATTATGCACATGCTCACAGAGGTGGACAACCTGGAGCCTAACGTTCCTTCTGCAGGCTACAGCTCAGCTTGTCACAAGTGGACAGAAGTGTCCACTCGCCTTAATGCACTGGTAAGGCAACACAAACATTGCATTTGTGTACGGTACAAAGCAAAAAATATAATGGCAAGTGACACATACTCCACCTAATTTTTCCAAAAATTCTTTGCTTGTGAAAGAGCTTGGCTTGCACACAGGTGAGGCTGCCAGACCACTCAATTGCAGACATCCAGCCAAAGTGGCAATTGAAGTTCGAAACTATTACTATAAATTGCATTAATATGATCCAGTCAAACTGGCCAAAGTTGATGTATTATCAAAAGTTCACATATCCGCACTATTTTCCATTATCTGGAGTTGATAAATTTAATTTTTTGGGATGAACTCCGGTATGCCATTTGCAGTGCACTGCGCAGGTAATGCCCAGTGTCAGACATTTACCCTCTCAACTGTAGAGGAATAATGGCTTGGGTCAAAATCAGCTGAGATGAGGAACTTTTAGCCATTTACAAGTTTCCAATGACCCAGAATGCAACTTTAAGAATAATGGGATCAAAAATATCAGAGATATTGGCCAAAAGACCCTGGCTTATTTTTGGTGGAACTCCGTTAATCAGGGTAACACCATTTTGACACCTGCTCAGGCAGCAAAAGAAAATCAAACGGTTAGATTTCCCTGACCTCACAATGGACCTTGGGGAAACCCTCATCAGGTATTCCCCCAACCATCACCAGATCCTTTAAACCATCTACATGGGGGCCACCCCCTTTTATAGGCAGTGGAGCCCCACAAGGTGAAAGTAATTTCTCTAATAGTGATTAAGTGTGGTACATCAAAACCTTACCGCATGGGTATTTTCTGTCCTAAAACCCCAACCTTCAGTTTACCAAAAATTAACTCCTTTTTTCCAAGATCTGATAGTATTGAAAGAATATTACCTAATTAGAAGCATTGAAGATATTCCAAACTTATCCCCAAATTCTCACCAACTTAAAATCATTTTAAGTACTGAAAGTCGAATATTGGGAAGCTCACTTTTTGCTTTACCCCCACGCTCCATATTAACAAATATATAAATCCAACGCTTTATATTTCTATATTTCTTACTTTATTAAAAATCCTTTGTGGGATCCACGGCGTTAGCACCAGCGAGCACCTAATTAGCTGGATTCCTACACCCAGTTCCAGATGAAATTTTTTATGAGTTCTATAAGAGATATTTTAACTATTTCTCCTCTTTGTTGCTAGCCTCAATGAACCAGTATTTGGTGGAAATGCACCTCCTTCTTGGGGGCCAGGAGGCGTACACTATAACTCTTTGTAAGAAATGGGATAAGCTAGATTTGGCCAACTGGCGCCACATATCACTTACTAACACAGATACTAAATTATTTAATAAATTTATGGCCAACTGCCTAGGGGAAGCTGCCTCTGATATCATTTCCTCTGAGCAATTCAGTTTCATTCCCAAGTGGCTTATATGGGACAACATACACACTTTGTCGTGGAAATGGCAGAAGAAGTCTAGACTGACCTGCCAGCTGGGATGCGTGAACACCTAAAAGGCGATCCAGAATGCCAGAGGCATTGCCAACTGTATGACTTGATATGGAGCCAGAAAATGTGATACCTCGAAGTGGTGGTGTAACAACAGGGTAAGGAGTATCCCAACGACAAACCACACTGATCCCATTCCCAACTCAGTGGTTCTAACTGTATGAGGTGGGATTACTGGGGTAGTCTCATTGAGATTCTTAGCTTGAGATCCCAACTCATTGAGGGCAATAGGGAGATGTATTCTCTCTTTCCATTGTTGTACATGGGGCCATAAGATCCCCATGTATAGTTGTCAGAAATTCATAATAGCGGGATTGTAAAACCAAAAGTGTCAGGCTTGCTGGGCCAATCGGCAATAGAGGGAGCCATGGTGACCAAAAGAATTAGTAATTCCCACCTGGAGTGTGGGGTGATGGACCACCAGGGAAATGCCATATGGGATACAGTCAGAACGGAAAATAAAGAAAATTTGATTTTTTTTGCAAAAATTTATTTGGAAAGGAAAGTAAGAAAATTGACCAATAATTTTCTCAGTGCCATGCAACTGATTAAATAGTAGTCAATTGGGTAGTGACAGGATGGGTTTGGGGCCCACAAATTCAGCCTAACTGGCACATTGTTCGGGAATGGGGGGCTTATTTTTTGAGAACTGACATCACAAAATTTGGCAGTGGGCCGATTCTCTGTCAGTTCAACCTCAAACATATGAACCAGGGCTCAACTACATTTCCGATGATTAGCATGATGGCGTTTGGCCTGATGGGCGATGGGAATCCCCCAAGGCCATCCCTTATAGGGATGGGTCCATTTGGTTGGGAATGGGTTCAGGATGGCCAACCCGCCCATGCTCAGTCGTTTAACCGTTTGTTCAGTCAACAGCAGCACATTGGGCGCAACGCCCAAATTACTATTTGAGGGCTTTGAACCCTCATCAATAGCGCCTGATATTTGTTTAACTGGTCTGGAGATTGAATTGGAACCATCGGGCAATCTGGCCAATATTTCATTCTTCATGCTTTTACAGTCATTTGAATTTTGGGCATCAGCCAGATTGCCAGCCAAATTAGATCTGACCAATTTCAATTCAGTAATCTCAGCACAGATTTCACTAATTCCACACAACAGTTCTGCTAAGGTAAGTGTGGGTATTGGGGGTGGGATCCAAAGCGGACGAGCTGTTACCCATCGCTCATCTATTACATGAGCGAGGTCGCATTGAGTGATGAGAGGTACCGCCATCCTCTTTGGTTTCTTTTTATTCAGGAATGGGAAGACAACCCGATTGAGAGCCAAAGGATGTTCCCCAAGACTTACACACTGTAGACAATGTCTGCCATTCCAAGGCTACTGGGGTGCTTGTTTTTTAGACCAGCAGAAGGCTTATGATAGAGTCAACTGGGATTACCTCAAAGCCTGCCTCCACAAGTTTACCTCCCCTATTGGTTCATTAATTGGGTGATGTTGCTTACAGAATCCTCCATGATGGATGTGCGTGGCCCTGGCTTCCTCACTGACGTAGTTCGTCCTCAAAGGGGCCTACGCCAAGGGGATCCTCATAGCCCACTCTTGTATAACTTCAGCCTCAACCCACTTTTATTTAACATGAATGTACGCCTTACTGGTGTCCATATTTAAGGGCAAGCACCGGTTAAAATGTTGGCATTTGCTGATGATTGTGTGGTTGGGGGTGTCTAACAACCAAGATGCACACACGCTGGAGGCTACTATTCATGATTACTTCAGGGTATTTAGCGCTGCACTTAACGCCTCCAAAACCCAAATCATTCTCTTTGGTCAGTTCCAAGCCCGCTGGTCACCAGCACCCCATTACCTACCTACTTCAGCAGCTATCTCACATGTTCGCTTTCCCCGCCCACTTTATACTGTCCCGCTTGTGCTAACTTTCATGCCAAGACCCACTGCTTGTCCAGTACGCCATTTGGGTGTGTGGCTGGAGGTGGGAGGGTACGCTCCATTGGTGATGGAGCACCATATTCTGGACAATATAAAAAAATACATCGCTTACCTCAGAGCCCACCATAAAACCCTCCCAGGCAGGGTTGTGTTAACAAACGTATGCTCCTATCTAAAGTTTAGTTTTTGGCCCATGATATTGCCTTTTTCCCATCTTTCTTTACCTCATTATACGCCCTCTTGCAAGGGTTGCTTTGGTTGGGCCTCTCACCGCCAGTGCGCCTGAATGTCATGTTTGGCCCTCACCATAGTAATGGTATGTGCCTGCTCAACTTTGAGGCTCATGCTGCCAAAATACTTGGCACCTGGATCGCTGCAGTCACTAACCTCACAATACAAGCCCAATATTGGTCACGCATGGCCCGCTCAAATTTTTCCCATGCCCTGAGCTTCAGCAATCCTATCCTTTCACATTCTCTGTTAATATCTTGCCTCACATCCTTATGCTGTGGGCCTGCATGGGATGTCGCCCCACTTCAAACGGATTCTCCTCTCAATGCATAGCGCTGAGTAGAGGTTTGCATCTGTGGGCACATTGCTCAGAGGGGTCTAACTACTCCCCACTTCAGCAGGAAGTACAAGGCCAAACCTTTCTAAAAATTTTGATGTCCAGGAGCTCCTCTACCATGGCCAGAGTGTATTATCTGGATATGTTAGACATCTCATACACCCTATAAGCCCAGAAAGCCATCAGGAAGTACACCCATCACCCTTTTTTGCAACCACAAGTTCGTTCCCATGTGTGGCGCTGCTTGAAATGGGTGAAGCATACTGCCAAGCAATCCAACGCATTACACTCCCCATGTGTCGTGTGCAACCAATATGGGTCTTTGGTCCATCGCCTGGAAGAGTGCCCCCTTCAAAAGCAATCTGGCGTGAGATTAACGTCTCTTTTGCCTGTAGCAAACACAGAACTTCAGCCTCTCTAGGAGCATCTTCGTCTTGTCCTTGGATTCCCTTATATAACTTTCCCTCCGCACCTTGGTGGTTGCAATTGCTATGTGGACTATCCACATGATTGTCTTGGAAGCCATTTCAATCCACTTTACACTCCAGTAAGCTGTATGACGATTCCAGTCCACCTTATGGACCACTTTTAAGCATGGCTGTATTGTTATCTGCCATACTTTCAGCAACAGTTGGTTTCATCCTGGTTTCTGGTATGGTTCATCACTTCAGACCCTTTCCTTCATACGTTATCAATAGTGATGCAAGCCTCTACTCACTAAACCCCTCTTCCTTTAATTGTGTTCCCGCTAGCAACATAAACACCATTAGCTTCTCTGGGGAGCCTCTAGTTTTTATTAGTGCTTGATCAGTATCAAATATTAGAAGTGTCCGTCTAATGGTCGTCCTTCCCCAAATAAAATTTAAAATTAGTGTAATGCATTTATTGAACATGTGGTGCTTTCTGTTATTATTTGACTATCACCACTGTGTTTTCAAGAAGACGTGAAAAAGTACTAATTAACTGGCTAAATCTTTTTATATATCTAATACTCTTTTTATTGTTTGATATAATTGTAGGGCTATCTGAAATGAGTTTAGCATTCCTTACATGGATGTTGTGTTCTCTTAAGTATAAAATGGTTACATTTAGACATCTTGCAGTTATATTTTGGTACCATTCTAAAGCTTTTAGAAAATTTCTTTTTATTATTATAGTAAGTTGAGAAGAGCTTTAATGTTTTTTAATATTAGTGCAAAAGTTTTTAGTAAATTGGGTTGCACATCTTATGGCACTAATTTCTTTAAATAATATTTATTATGAAGGTCTAATGCAATTATTGGCTTTAATGAACTACTAGTTGGTCACAAAATTGCAATGATGTCAGACTCTTTGAAAGCCTGGAGTGGCATTAGCATTTAAACTGTATTTTTAATAATGGCATCAAAGTTTTTAGACCTTTCCAAAAATTCTATAAGTAGTCCAAAAACTCTTTTATACCTGGCTTATCATGTGCCTCAGTCTATAAACAACAATGTTATTAAGGTAGATCTTCATATCCTTTCTCAAGGAAGAAATTATTCATTATTATGTTTGCAGAAGACCCATAATCGTTTTTAATTGAAAACAAGTTCTTAGTAAAGAGATTTGGTTCTTTAAGTTGTATTTTGACTAATAAATAAAGTTTATTGGGATTTGAGTGAATTATTTCATATCATATTAAGCAAATTAAATAATAAATGTATTGAGGAGGAGTAATGTTAAACTTTCTCAGGTCTCCTTGCCAGAAATCTGGAGTTGGTTGGCCAATTTCTTTAAAAGCTGAACAATAGTTAGTGGTATTAGCATCAGTGTATTGCCTCATGGGATTATTCATCACTAGGGAAATGTACTTTTGCAAAAATATAAACCAGACAAGATAGAATAGTGCGTACTCAATCTACTTAAACAAGTAGATATTATAGTCTTTAAAGGTTCAGATTTTTTTTCAGATATTTTTCCCTATTAATGTTGAGTTTTTTTCTTACTCCTTGAGGGAGCATTGTACTCAGGTTTGAGTGGACTGTTCCCTTTGTAATCACTGAGGGAGTTTCATATCTGATCTTCTTTGTACCATTGGAAGTAGGGATCCAATCAATAGATTCTTCAAGTGACGCTTTCATCTTACTAATTGCTAATTCTTCATAGGTTCAGTTCATACTTTAACTGACTTGAACTTGGTCTTTCCTATCAATACACCCTTCAAAATCTTGCCAAGGAAGTTCATAGCTATAGAAGAAACCAATCATATATTTTACTAAAAGAACTGTCTTTATCTTAACACTTTGTTGACCAGCAATTTTACACAGAAACTATGTCATGTCACCGGCTATTATTTTGTAATTGATTATGGAAGTAAAGTAAAACATTCTAATTAAGCTCTAATAAATTCTATTTATACTGAATGAAATGAAATTTAACTTTGGACATATTTTTTATCTAACTTCTAAAAAATTTGGTTGGTATCATATTTTTAACCAATGATGAGTTAACTCATCGCCATTCAACAATGTGTTAATATAGGTGATGAAGCACTCAGTTTCATGGTAATATGTCACTTGATAGGGTCCAGACCACAAAACATCTAGCTTATGGGCCATTACTCCAGGTAGTGATGATAAAAGAGTATTAAGTCCCCTAATTGATATCATGTATGAGGGGTTTCCTAGAATAGTATTGGTAAGAATATTTTAGGGTAATTACCCTTAACGATTTCGCCACCAGAGCCTGAAATCTAGAAATCTATTTATTTATTTGAGGCAAGTCGACCAGGGGACTACATTACCAAAACTAAAATATACTAAAAACTAACGTAACTACTTGGTTCAAACAAAACGCCCTAATGAGTGGATTGAGTGAAACGCTTCAAAAACCAACCAACCAGGTGGTCAGCGGAAGCCGCTTATCCCTCCATGGTGGAAGGGGAGGGGGGGTCAGGGGTCTTGTATTCAGCAGCATCTTTGGCAGCAGCATCTTCCTCCCATAGTAGTATGCATGTCATGGCCATCAATAATGGCGTTGGGGCATCTGCGGTATGTGGTTCAATATCTCTAATTATTGGAATTTCATGGAAATTGCCAGCTAGGTAAATGGCACTGAGATATTTGGTTAAAGAATTTTCATCTTTGTTTCAGTTGTCTGGAAGTTTAACGAACATGGCAATGTTGATTCAAATTATTTTTGCTTTTGGATTCCAAGGTATAGTTGACACATTCTGGATAGCATCGTTTGCATTTTTTAAATCTGGTTCACCAATATTTTGCTTTTTGGAGATAAGGTTACAGAGATAAAAGGAGGTGGAATTCTTCCTTTGAGTATTGCTACTGATTTAGTGACAGCTTTAAGTAGAGGACAACAATCTGGTGTTGCAGCTGCTTTGACTGCAAGCTGGTGATCACTGCAAAATATTTCCGCATTTGATTGTGGGGTATAAAGTTGAGGGGGATATTTGGCATCCCATTCTGCATTAAAAAACCGCTCATTTTCAGAGATGGTTCTTCAATGAACTTACCTGATTCGTCAATTTCAGCCAATAATTCCATTGTGTTTTGGTTGAATTGGATTGGGGAATTAGCATACAGTTGAGGTTCAGTTGATTCATTTGAGAAAGCATGGGATCGAACTGGGATCCAATCCAATGCTTGATTGGAGGAATTGTTTATGGCATTGGGGTGAGGAGGAGGCTGATTGGTGGTTGCAGGTGCAGCTGCAGCAACAGGCTTTGGGGAGTAGGTAGGATTGTTCCCCATGCTGAAAATTTTACAGGTGGGCAGCATATTGGAGGTCAGCGGATGAGTCATCCAATCCACCTGAAGTGGTTGAGAAGGGGCACTTGCGTTTTGAGTGGTCTAACTCAAAACATGACAGATAGATTGTCCACCCACCCTCGATGTGGGCCCAAAACGGATGGTCAGGCGCTGAGGGAATAATGGTGCGTGGCGGAATTGCCACAACAATTTTATTAAATTCAGGGCTTATCATGGCATATGCCCAAGGCCCAGCAAGTCGTGTGGCCCCATTTGGGACCACAAATTGTAAGATGGGGTTGGAGCCATAGGCTGCCAAACTGTCCATCAGCTCCTGGTGGAGCACTGCAGAGGGGAGTTGGGTGGGCAAACAAGAACACTGGACCACCAAAGTGGTGTCCACTGGGAGCTAAGTCTGAGTTGTGGGGAGAGGGATGCCCTGGAATACCAGGGGCACAGTTGCTGCAGTGGCAGTGTTGGCTTCGCAGGTGAAGCCAAGGTCAAAACACCCCTTATAGGGGCAGAAATTGATAAAACCGGTGGGTGTCATCACCGCCTGTGCCATTTTGATAATGTCTTGATTGTGGTATGGTATAAGTTTTCCATAATTGACCCTTAGTCTGTAGCGCATGTTGCTCTGGGGGAGCACTAGGGGGCAGCGTGGTACCACTTGGGTATGAGCAAGGTGGGCGTCTAGGTCCTTGGGCAGAACAAATCGGCCCATGGGTTTAGAGTGACTGGGTGAAAGAGTCTTAGCGCGTTTTCCTACTGGACGGAAAATGGCGGGGGGAGTTTCACCGCTGCCCTATGCTGGAGCAGCCAGCGGAGAATCCGAGGACATTGGAGCAAAACTACTACAGGCAAATTCAATTTGTTTTATAAGTTCATGTAATTTTGCTCAGAAAGTTATGCTGAGTGGAAAAAAAGTTTTTTGAAATCTTGAAATCTCCTCTACAAATATTCTCATAGTCAAATGGCTGTATCAGTTATAGAATTATTCAATATGGTCTGGATGCTAGAGAGTAACATTGGGTTCTTAACCATATAAATATTTAACAGGGTCATCTTTATACCCAATGAGAAATTGGCATGCCATAAGAGCTCCATGGAGGTACTTTTTCCATTGGGACAGGTCAGTATGGAAAATTTTATATAGAATGAAGATTAGCGTACTATTAGCTCCCTCCACAACCTTATTAGTGGCAGGGTGATAGGGTCTGTAGGTCTTAATTATCCAATTATAAAAATGAATTTGATTACCACTGGAACACAAAATTCATACCATTTTCTGACATGAGGACCTTTAGTCTATTTTGAATGTAAAGACTTGTTTAAACAAAAACATGGCCGTGGCCCTGGCATTGGTGGAGACTAAAATTGTATCCTATGTCCATTTTGTCAAGTGATCTATAGCAAGATAATGTATTAGTGTTCTTACATGGCGGTAAACAAGGACCCAATTACTTTAATACTAACGTTGGCATTAGCGAGGTTAGCCCAATGACATGATGCAGATAAATCAGACTAAAAGGACCTTAATTCATGAAAATGAGGAAGGAGTCAATGACATCTTGAATGGAGTTGGTCATGAATTCCAGTAACATTAAGCCATAAGCCACTAATAGGTCTTCTCCAGGGCCCCATGACCCATGGTGGTATGCACCTCTAGTATTGTCAAGATTCTAGATGGGGCATACATAAGGTAACTAGACCGCCACTGCACGTTTATAAAGCACCCTTCTTTGCTCAAGTTTGATCTAGAATTTGTTTAAGTCATTCTTGCATTTCAGGTATCTCTTAATCAAAGCCTTTGAATCATCTTATCAACTCATAAACCCAGTTTTCTTATGATAAATATAATGGTATAGGCAAGAGGGATAATCATTTAGCATTCTGATGAATAGCCCATTTATTTCACATTATAAAAGTCATAATTTGTAATTTAAATGCACATTAAGCAATTTTCTCGTCAGGATCCTTCATTTGTTGTAACCACATTAATGACTCAAGATTAGTTACTATTTTAAATTGTTTTTCATAAATGAAGGGGTGAAGATGCTATATGTGAATAAAACAGTAAAATCTCTAATCCCATAACACTTTAATTTCTCTTATTCTTAGTTAGAGTCTTGCTAAAATCAAGCAAAATGACAATCAAGTTGTTTGGATTCCAGTTGTGCCAATAATGCTCTAAAAGTGACATCGCTGGTGTCTGTGAACAGGCTGAACAACTTATCAAATTTGGGATGGACTGATATTAGTGCTTACATCATAGCAATTCTCATAGTGTTAAAAGCCTGTTGCTGGAATTTTTCCCAGTGGTACAGTATCTCTTTAGGTATTAGATATACTAGAGGCTTGGAAATTTACACAAATGGAGGATGAACTTTGATAGTTACCAACCATTCCTAAAAAGCCTTTATATTGCGTAAGCTATTTAAATGACACATCTTCTGTATGGCACTGACTTTGTTAGGCAATGAATAGATTCCTTCACTTGTATTCTGTGGCACTATAATCTCATTTCCATCTGTAAAAAACTACACTTGGTGGGCTTTAGCTTTGAGAAAAAAGCTCACATCCATTTAAAGTTTCCATATGACTTGAAGATGGTCATTAAAGGTATGGGAGATCATATTGATCTTGTCTAGATATACTAATACACAAAAGTCTTAGTCTCTGAGTATACCATACATTGTCCATTGAAAGGCTAAAGTGGCTTTAAATAACCCTGAGGCATTTTTGGTCAACTAAAATAAACTTTTAATGAGACTAGAGCGCATTTCTCCATGTCTCTAGGAATACTTAAATCTGCCAATATCTGCTGGCAATAGCCATGTAGGAAATAAAAATGGGATCCAGCTAACAGTCAGATAGGTTAGTCAATACAAGGGATGTGTAGCTGTCCTTATAAGTTATCACATGTGTTGGACTTTTTCCCCTCCAGTTGCAAAAGAATGTTTTGGGTCAAATTCGCCAAAAAGGGGAAATGTCGTCCATTTGCAAGTTTGTGAGGATGTTCTGATTGATTTACATAATGAAGATGCTGATATCAGCCAAAAGACCCTGACTGATTTACGGTGGAACCCCATTAATCAGGGTAACACCATTTTGAATCCTGCATGGGTATAAACATAAAATTGAGCAGTTGGATTACTCCAACCATGTGACAAGTTGTGGGCAGCCATCAGAAAGCTCATCCCCAACCACAACCAAGTCCTTTAAAGCACATATGTGGAGAGACCCCTTTTATAGGCTTGGTGGGGGTCCCCCAAAGTGAAA
Source organism: Massospora cicadina (assembly GCA_022478985.1). Lineage (NCBI taxonomy): Eukaryota > Fungi > Entomophthoromycota > Entomophthoromycetes > Entomophthorales > Entomophthoraceae > Massospora > Massospora cicadina. Next base: position 81,129 of record JAKSZP010002782.1, on the reverse strand, counting down.
GATATTTTTCAAATGAGGATTTATTGAAATTTATGAAAATTGTTACCTCATGAAAATGTTTTGGCCAATCATAATTCCTCTTCTATCATTTCGCTAACATGAAGCGAGTATCCTGAGTTTCAATATTATGTTCCCCCATTTTTCCTGATTTGGACTAGTCTAAGCTATTCCAAGAATTTCCTGAAATTCCCCACAACCCTCAAAATACTTTAAATACTGAATAGTCATATGTTAATGGGGGTCTTTTTTCACTTTTATTGTGCATATGATAAAATTTGTAAAAACCCAAATCTATTAGTGCCTCATATATCATTTTATTTACAAATTTTAAGGTCCAGCAAGTGATAAGCACCAGCGAGCAGATATTGGCTGTGTTCCTACATAAGGTGCTCACTACAGAGGACCCCAGTATAACCAGAATAGGTGCTCTTGAAAAGCAACTAGAAAGCGCCCTATCCCATCATAATGAAGTTGAGCAGCGCCCATTAAAACCACGTCTTACAGAAAAGTACATTCTTGGAGAAGAATGCATTGCTACTTTTTATACGTTTATGAAGCTGCCATGTATGGGGCAATGGAAAAACAAAAGGCTAAACACATCCTTCCTTGTTTAAGTCGCTTAGCACAAGAGATGATTGTTCCTTACCTGGACCCTTTGCACACTTGGGCAGAAGTAAAGGGGGCACTTTTGGCTGAATTTATCAAAGCAGAGTCTACACAGGGAAAATCTGGCCTTTATGCGCCTTAGCGTGTATGAAGGTGAATCGCCCATTGCTTTTGCTGAACATTTTTTACTTCTTTGCGCAAAGGTTATCCACCTCTAACATGCTCACCCTTGATGATGCTATCGCTGCCCTGTTATCTGGGTTAGCCTCTCAGCCCTCTCTAGTTAGCATATCATCTCAGTGAAACGCTACTTCAAAAACATCCATGACGTCAAGGAGGCTTTGTTAGATGTGGTCAAATTTCATTTATATGCCACAACAAATAAAGCTGAGTTGAAAATTTTGGCTCTAACCATTGAGGAGCATCCGCCTTATATACAGTTGGAAGTGAGCTCAGCTGTGCCTATCCTCCCTGCAAAACCTGTTTCATCAGTGCAACTTAAAAAGATTACACTCCTTCTTATGACTTAGTAACCTTCAAGGTAGTAAAAACCATACGCCCACACAAGCTCACTAAAGCCGCTGTGCCTTCCCCTCCAGCTAAACTTGCAAATGCACACTCTAAGGCTAAACAGTATCCTGTGTCCATCTCCCCTATCTCCATCGCTCCTTTGCCTATTGTTGAGAATACCTTGGGGAAGAATCTGAGGGGGGTTATGATTAAATTGGTTATTATATATTGGGAGACCCCGCGGAAGTAGAGGTTCCTGAGCATTTGGACTCTAGAGGAGTAGATGAGACCACCGTACCTGAGGAAAATACTTCCACCAAATTCTGGGGTGTCCAACAGTTATTGATACTGCTAGAAATTGTAACCAGTTCATAGCTGACCTGATTCGACCTCTTCAGTGGGTTTATCCCATGAATACCATCTTGGATAAATACCCTGAGAATGCTAAAAGACTAACCTCCACCTTTCAGCTCAAGGAAATCTTAGCTTTGTCACCTAACTTTGGAGGAACGCTTACTAAGATTGAAGTAGTCGTTCAAAAGGTCCAAATACTGGCCATTTGGACAACGGCTCACCAGTTATTGTGATCTACACAAAGCTTATTAAGAAGATAAAGCTAGCGCCTGACTTGGAGTACACAGAAGAATTTGGAAGCGCTGGCCCAAATAATACCTTTGTAATTGGGGCATAATCTTCTCTTCCCATTCAAAATTAATAAGCTTATCCTATCAGCCCCTGCTGTGGCTTTGGATAACAACGCATATGATATGCTCATCGGCACTCAGTTTATGATTGAGTATGAGTGATTAATAAACATGAATCAAGGATACCTCTCATTACTCAATTATGAAGTCCCGTTAGTCTTATCCAATAAAGAACCCAGAAAGAACGAATACTCTTATCTGATCAAATAACCTTTCTCAGCTATGACTTTAACTTATTCCACCTCTGGACGCAACACTAAGAGGTTGCCTGACTCAGTGGATGCTAGGGAAGGTATCCCTTTCTACGCGGAAGATGAGGTGTTGATTAAGCCTGTTGAAAAAAATGTGGTTGACACTAAAATCACGCTCCAAATACCACACCACTGCTTGTTGCGTATTAAAAGTTGGAGGGCGTTAGCCCCTTTAAGCCTTGGGTACTTCCTGGGATATTAGACCAAGCCTACCAGAGGCCTATTACCCTTCTTCTGGGAAACCTCACCGGAAAAGGCATGGTCATTTGAAAACACTAGGAGATTGGCAGAGGCTTTCTAATTCCAGTGGAGAATATTTAACGTATCCACTCCATCAGCTCTATTGCAGATGTGGGCTTGAATATGGATAACCTAGTAAGTACCTTACCCAATGTACATAATTTGGATGAGCTAAACCCAGACAAATTGGAAAAGTTCACATTTTATTTGAAGAATGCAACGACATATTTTCCAAATCAGACAATGACTATGGCCACTTGAAAGGCTTGTGTCACTCCATTGATATGGGTAATGCCTGTCTCATTAAATCAAAACCTTACAGTAAGTTAAAGGTGGAAGAACAGAAGATGAGGACGAAGCTCCAGCAGTTGCTAGACGCGGGGTTATTAGTCTTTCCTACAAAACCCTTGGTCTTCCCCTAATTTGCTTATTAGAAAGAAAAATGTTAGTTGTCGGATAGTTATGGACTACCAAAAGTTGAATAACCTCACAAAAAAGGATAGCTATCCTATCCCTCACATTTACAAAGCCCTGTTTCAAAACTCTGTCTATAACTTCTTTTCTGCCAAGGACTTGGCTAGTGGCTATTGGCAATTGAAACTTTCACCTGAGATCAGGAGAAATGTGCTCTCATTTGTATTGAAGTTTTTTTCACCCAACCCATTTACCTCATGGGTTGTTTAATGCACCTGCATCCTTCCAAAATGTGATGGACCATATTTTGCGGGACCCTAATTTCACTTGTCTCATCATATATATTGATGATATCACAATGTTCTCACAAACCTTCAACGAACATTTTGATCACCTAAAGGAGGTGTTTCAATGGTTACGCAAGTCAAATACTAAGTTGAAGCCTTCAAAGTGTATCTTCTTCCAAGAAATAAATTCCCCTGTATAATTCATTTCTTGAGAAGGAATCCAACCCATGCAAGATAAGGTTGAAACAATATCAAAATTTCCTCCCCTAAAATCTACGAGATATTCAGGTATTTATAGGGATGAGGGGGCAAACCATTAGTTTATTCCCTAAGTTTGCCCAGCTCAGCGAACCTCTCAATCACCTATTGACTAAAAACAACCCTTTCTATTGGCCGCTGGACAGAAGGCCGCTTTTGAGACATTGAAACAACTACTACAACAACGTCCTATCCTGAAGCATCCAATTATAATAAGCCATTTATCCTGTTTTATGACGCTTCAGACTATGCCGTTGGGACCATCTTAGCCCAATTAGATGAAATTGGTCTAGATCATTTCAGTATTCCTTTTCAGTAAGATGCTATCAAAAGCAGATCACAGCTACAGTGTAACTGAGAAGAAGTGCCTTGCCATTCTGTTTGCTGTGAAGCACTACCGCCCTTTTTTATATGAGACCGCCTTCACTGTGGTTACATACCACGCTTCCCTAAAATGGTTGCAGAACGTTAATGATCCTACAGGCCTATTAGCTCGTTAGGCTCTAAAGCTCCATCATTATGACATGGAGATTATAGCATTGTGCTGGAACCCAACACATGAATGTTGATTTGTTGACTCGACTACCAGTCCTTCACTTGGACAATAGGGAGGCGTAGAGGTTACATGACCTCTTAATGACCCCTGATGGCTAGGAGGATGAGGATGAGCCTGTACAGAAAATGTTAGTCCAGCACTCCCATAACCCCAAAGTGGAAAACAGGAAGTTGTATAAGCAGGTGGGGAAAATGGCTACCTTACCTGCAGCCCTCAGAATGCATACCTACTATCCTAAAAGCTCACTCCACTCTAGGTCATGGAGAGGCAAAGAAATCTTATGAGTAGATTAAGGATAGGTACTACTAATATGGAATGATGAATTTTATTGTTGACGTATTGGAAGCTTGCCTTACATGTAAAAAGCAATCTAGTTTCAAGACTAGATATAATATCAACCAACTACCCCTCAAAAACCGTTCCACACCATCAGTTTGGAAGTAGTAGGTTCCCTTCCTCAGACTACTAGTGGAAACAAATTTATTCTAGTAGCTATTGATCAATTCACTAAGTGGGTGGAAGCGGTAGCTCTTCCTGCTCAAACGGCCAAGGCCACAGCCACGTTTTTACATCAAAACTTTTCTCACGACATGTCTGTCCTCAAGTATTACTCTGTGATAATAAAAATTTCACCTCCAGAGTAGTTAAAATCCTAGCCACATCCATGGGAGCTCAATAACTTTTTTGGCTCCTTATAATTCCTCCACTAATGGGACCATGGAAAGAGTAAATGGAACCTTGGTTTCCATATTACAAATAATGGCCCTCTCTGATCCTCTTCACTGGGATCATTACCTACCCAGTGCTCTGATGGCTCACCGGATTTTCTATCATCAGATTTTAAAATGTCTCTGTTCCAGGTATTGTATGGGTGGGAATTTGGAATACCTGCTCTTCTAGCAAAAGATGTATTCTCTATAGTTGAGGAGCCTGAGAAAGTTATGAAAAGATTGGCTCAGCATATTATTTAACTCCAATCTGAGGCTATGACTAACTTAAAAACTGTGACTTAAGAAGGACAGGCTTCCAATGAGCTCTGAACCCCCCTGCCTACATTCCAAGTATCTGACATGGTATTATACTACCATAAACGCATCACTCTTAGAAGCGGCAAACTTGGATCAACTTGGGATGGTCCTTTCACTATCACTTACAAGAAAGAAAATTAGTACTCTATAAAGTCCATCTATACTGGGATTATCATTAATCACGTACATGGCCGATTCCTATGGCCCTATTCTCCCCCTAACATTCTTGAGGGAGATGATGTCGGACTTTTGCCCTCCCAGTTGCAAAAAATGATTTTTTGGGTCAAAATCCGCTTATAAGGGGAAATGTTGGCCATTTGCAAGTTTGCGAGGATGTTCTGATTGATTTAAATGATGATAATGTTAATATTGGCCAAAAGACCCTGGCCGATTCTTGGTGGAACCCATAATTGGGGTAACACCATTTCAAATCCTGCTTGGGTAATAAACATAAAATTGAGCAGTTGGAAAACTCCAATCACATGAAAGACCATGAGGCAACCATTGGAAAGCATGTCCCCAACCACAACCAAGTCCTTCAAAACACCTATGCGGGGACCCCTCCTTTTATAGGCTTGGTGGGGGTCCCCCAAGGTGAAAGATATTTCTTAAATGGGGATTGATTGAAGTTTATGAAAATTGTTACCTCATGGGTACATTTTGGCCAATCATGATTCCTCTTCTATCATTGTGCTAACACAAAGCGAGTATCCTGAGTTTAAATATGCTGTTTCCCAATATTCCTGACTTGGACAAGGATAAGCTGTTCCAAACATATCCTCAAATTCCCCTCAACCCTCAAAATACTTTAAATACTGAATAGTAAAATGTTGAGGGGGGTTGTTTTCTCACTTTTATTGCGCGTATAATAAAATTTATAAAAACCCATTATTATTAGTGCCTCATATATTATTTTATTTACATATGTTGTGGAATCCAGAAGGCAATAAGCACCAGCGAGCAGATATTGACTGTGTTCCTACATTTCTCACTTTTAATCCATTACAATGCAATGGCATTCATTTTTCTTGCGGACCAAAAGTTGGGTAGAAGCTCATGGGATAGAGAAAACTTTAAGAGGCTTTACTTCAAAAAAAGGTTTCACCTTTTTGGTCACCTGAGCTCTTTTAATACTAGTTCTCTGATGGGGCCTGTCCCAAATGGGTCGATTATCACCAATCTGCACCTAGTGTTGAAGCCCCTTTTGTCATCCTAAAATTTTCATGGCCTTAATAAGGTATATCAGCACATTCCTCAATAAAGGATTTGCAAATTTTTGTTGTTCAAAGGTAAGAGAATTACCAAACTTTTACCTTGAATTGAGCTATGGTCACGATTTTTATATGACTGGACAATAGTCTTGGGACAGCTGGGCAGAAACTGCCAAACACAGTATCAGTTACTAATATTCAATTGCCTTGAGATGAGGCGATATTAGGATATAACGAGTCTTATTGGATATAATGAGTTTATTGGATCGCCTCTATATAAGGCAATAAGGCGATGTTGATATTTGATGAATACAAAGTAAATCGCCTACAAATAAGGCGACAGCGGATTAAGAATAATAAGCCAAATTTGAGGAAAATTGGCGGAATAGAATAACCCAAGCAATGAGAAATAGTATTGCATGCAGCTGATGTATATAAGCGAAATGGGTGATTGAGAGAGGTAGATTTTTGTAGCAGAGATGAGCGGGACAGCAAAATGTAGCTGTATTTATAAAATAAATAAGAAGAACTGTTTGGGGAGATTGCTCCTATTTTTTAATATAATTTCAAGTGCATCCAAAGGATCAAAGATCTTCACATTGTCCATTGTTCAGAGGGCTCAACCTGTTTGAATAGCCTGGCGGATCCTAGTGATACCATCCAAAATTATAAAAGTGGTGCTCATTACAGGGGGCCCATTGACCAACCACCCAACACTCTGGAACCCTAGTCGCCAACCATGCCTTATTCAGGCCATGTCATTGGGGATTCTTCCCAGAACCCCATAACAGTTGGATATGAGGAACTCAAAGTTACCTTGGACGCAGTACTCAAGAACCAAGATGAACTCCTTTAAGAACATAACGTGGTCATGCAACAACTTGATAGTACATTTAGTCAAATGCGAATCTTGGAACTACAAAATAAAGAACTTGCTGAATACCTAAATGATACCACCCAGCGGCTGCACTATGCAGAACAAAAATTCTCTACTCCTTCTTGGTCATCCCACTGGGAGGAAGATGACTATCAAGAAGTTGCATCTTATATAGGAGAAGACAGTGCTGGTCAAGGCTATGACACCCATGATATTAACACCAGATATTCCTATGAGTCAGAACATCACTTACCTCCAGTAATGGCTGTACCACCTACCACTGACGGTCATGCTACCCCAGAAGCAATGAATATCCCAGCCTCCACTATTCCCACTCCTCATTGAGAATCCGCTTTTGGGTCTCATTCCATTCCTCAGTGTGGGCCTAATAACTGCAAACAAATGGAGGAAATTAATGTTGAAATGATACCCCCATTTGACCATAATGGGAACATCCATGGGTTCTAAATAGTTTGAGTTTGCCATGGAAGGAGCCCTCAATAAATGGAAGGCTAAGTTGCTAATATCTGCTCTGGATATAGGAAGCGTCAATCAAGTCACCTGTTACCTCCCTAGTAGTTCTGTCTCCTGTAAGGATGTAAATGACACTTTACCCCACTTGTTTGGAGGAAACTCAAAAATGTCGCAGCAGAAAGCAGAATTCTTAACCATCAGATTCTGATGAAACGATACTCTCATTGAATTCGCTGATCATTTAACAACAGAAGCCCATGTGCTGATTGGAGATGAATACTTAGCAGAAGCCAATGTGTGCATTGCCATGTCTGCCATGGTGAAGCCATATTGTAGACTTTCTAATGTTATTTCGCCACTTCTGGACAATAATGTACCTCTGCTTAAAATTGTACAGTTTTTACGTCAGGTATCTCCTAACTTTTCACTGCTGAATTTGGATTGTAAGACTACTGCTTCCCCGGCACCCTCTTATTCTGGAGAATATTATTGTCCGCCTCCATCTTCATTTTGTAATCCTCAGCCTTACTATAACTCTGCGCCTCATCCTTGACTGAATTATAATCAACAGTTTGATAAGCATCAATGAGCTGGCCATGACAACCACCAGCAACCTAGTTATTGACCTGGACTAATTACTCTGACCGTCAACAATTGGCTTATCAACCTGGAACTGGGTATACTGAGAGACCCCAACCCTTCCAGTCTGGACCTGCTTATGATAACCCAGGACATGGTTCCTATGGAGTCAACTGCTACGAATGCAGTCGCCCTGGTCATTTGGCAAAATTCTGCCACAATCTCCATGTTAATCACATACAAGACCAATACTACCAGGGAAAAGATGGAGCGGAGAAGATATGGGACCCTCTACCTCTGCAATACCCACTCAAAACGTCCCTAAATCAATAGTAGTATATTCTGCTAAAGTTTCTCAGTACAATGACAAAATTTTAGACCTTTTTTTGTAACAACCACTTTATTTACTACAATTTGATTTAGACAGCAAATTTGGATAATCACACACAGGAAAAATGGGTGCCTTTATCAATAAAAATAATAAAACATGGGCGAGCGTCATGGCAAGCGGTGCACTTAATGGTGCAACTAAGGGCAAGAAACGCCCTGGAGGGGGACCAGGAACCCAATCCATAAAGAATTCGCAAACTCAGACACTGTCTGGGTTTTATGGTATTTACTGTAAAGCATGCACAATATATGTACATTCAATTCAGCCAACCCTTGTCAAAGGTGGAGCATGGGATCAGACTCTTCCTTGGGGATGAGTCACTGACCCTGTGGGAGATAACATGTGAGGCACAGCCCTCACTTTTCCCTCACGCGGTATACGTAGCCATTAACAACATGGGCCGCGGCTGAGTTGATATTGGTTTTGAAACAGCCGATGAAGCCAATGCCGCAGCAAAAATATGCATGGAAATTGCCCTCCCCGAGGGCAAAAAGATCGTGTGCATCATGCGCACTAGATGGAACAAAGCGAAAACTTTGTTCATATCTTTTGACTTGCTCCCCCCAACCTTCCTCATAAGGTAATTGAGGAGGAGCTCCATAAATGTCTCATGGCCTACAGAGAAATTCAGCAACTCAAATTATAGCGATTTCACTTGATGCCCAACCTGTACATGGGCAAAGCTATCGCCATAATCAACCCCTTCCCAGAAGTGGAAGAGGACTTATCCAGAATTCCCTGCACAGCAGAATTTCACTTTGCAGATGGGGGCCAGTTAGCTACATTCTGAGTTACACCAGAACGCGCACTGCCCATTTGCAACCACTGTGGCTCACTGGGCCACAAGGAACATGCATGCCCTGTAAAAGAGGGCTTAATGGAAAATGATTATTGTGAGGAAGCAATGGATAAAGATAATGAAAACTTCGCCAAAATGACTGACAGTCACCACCCATTCCGCTGGGGTGAAGATGGACTATACTCCATCGTGGACCCAGTTACAAGTAAACAACATAAAGTGGCACAAAAATCCCACAAGCGAGAAGCAGCTGAAGTGGAGGCACATGTGGAGTCCGCCATTAACCCCAGCCAAATTTGGCAGGATATTTCGGATGTTCACTAAACAAAACAATCAGAACATTATGCCAAGGTCAAAAATTTTCACAGTAACTGGACTGAGTCACAAAGTGACATCAGTCATGCACATACTTAGGAACAATGCAACCGCAATATGGGTGAAAATTTGGTACACAATTCACCAAAGTCAAACCTCAAAAATATAAAATCCAATCAACAAACTGCATCAAATCAGCACAAGACCTGTGTAGGAAAGGTTGATACAAATGCAAAAAACCAAAAATTCCCGTGAATCATTGGGTCAGATCAAGGGAACCAATAATGGCAGTGAAAGAGTTGGAGTACAGACGCAGAGCATGGCCAAAATATTCCACGGTGGGATAGGGCCAGAGGGTTCTCCCAACCGCTCCTGAGGCACTGTGGGCACCTCAGTGTCAATAGGGACGCCAAACATTGCGGGAGCCAGGGCTCATACGTCCCAAGCCAAAAAGCTGGAATTTCTTCAAAAACCTCTTGTAGACATCTTGGCCATCCAAGAAACCCACTGTCTACAAGGGGAAGAAAGATCCTGGTCAGCCAGGATCGCACCATCACAATCAGTATGGACGTCTCACTGTGGGTGATCATCCAAAACAACAAAAAATTTAAAATTACAAATTTGTTATCACACTTGCACAGTCGAGTCCTGGTAGCAACAATCACATGCCAAGAGGAAATAATTTTGATAGCATGTGTCTATGCACCGTGCACTGCAACCAAGAGAAAACAATTTTTTGAAAACATTTCTACTCTCACCCTCCCACCAGATACCATTATGTTAGGCGATTTCAACTTCTGGGATAACCCTGATACAGATTGATGGCCTAATCCCAGGGGAAACCCACCTGGACACATTTAATTCCGCACAATTAAGGCATCTCTTGGCTTACAGGATGCTATTTCCCCCCAGTTCACCACTTCTTCCCCATATGATGTGGCCCAACATATGCAAGGGAGCGCTCATATCTATGAGTTGCATTGACCAAATCCTCATCCCGCAATCCCACCACTCAAGAATCTCCAAATTTATAGCAAAAAAGATCAACTTTTCTGACCACTGATTAGTTACGGTGCTGTTAGCGCCAACCCAATCCCAAACACAGGTGTCGCCTTGGAGAAAGCTTCACCTGGAAAATATAAAATTGCCTGAGATATCCGACTGGGTCAAAAACAAGGATACCAAACCCAGAATTCACAGCCCCATTACTTTGGATCACATCAGAACATGAGAAATTTCAAAAAAGATTTAATCAACAAAACCTGACATATTGCATCATGTAAGTACACCGCGTACACATCCACAATCAAGTGTACCTTGGCGGAATTAGACCACCTGGAGATAAATACTCTGATATCTGGCTATAGCCCCAACTGGGGATGCAAAGGGCAGAAATTTCTGCTCAACTTAACATTTTCATCTTCAAACATCAACACAGAATCAAAGTATCAAAGAAAAGGTAAGTTCATAAAGGAAGGCGAAACCTGTTTGACATACTTTTTCCACCAATTCCACTCCCGTGGAAACCAGCCCACGTGCACACAGGTCTGCAAGACCAACGGCTCCATGGCAACTGACCCTGAGGAGGTCAAGGCGGAAGAACACCGTTATTACACCATATTATATCGTGAAACGCCAACAGATTCACAAAAAATTAAAGAATTTATACAAACTGCCAAGATACAAAGTACACCACTGAATTACAACATACTATCCCTAATTACATGGGAGGAGCTTTGGGAGACAATTCGCGGTGCACCACATAGGAAATGCCCAGGGCCTGATGGGATACCCTACAAATTTTACAAAAAATATTTTCAACAAATCGCCCCCCTCCTATTGGCAGCTATGAACCAGAGCTTGTTGGAAACACGCCTATTACCAGGAGGCCATGAATCATACGTTATAACCTTGTATAAAAAGGGTGACAAGTTTGACCTGGCCAACTGGCGCCCAATTGCACTCTCTGACACTGACACAAAAATTCTAACAAAAATTTTAAAAGCCAGATTAGGTGCAATTGCATCTGACATCCTATCACCCAACCAGTTTGGGTTTATACCAGGGCGTTCAATATGGAACAACATTCACCCTGTTGCAAATATTTGCCAATCCAAAGCAACTGGTGCCCTGGTCTTCTTGGATCAGGAAAAGGCGTATGACCGTGTTAGCTGGTAATACCTAAAAGAATGTCTACATGCCTTCAAACTCCCACCAAGATTCATAAAATGGGCGATGCTCCTAACAGAATCTGCAACCATGGCTGTATGCGGCCCTGGATTCCTAACAAACAAGATTAAACCACACTCATCGATGAATCCCTCCCTTGGGTTGGGACCATCCAGTACTAAAAAAAAGATTAAACCAAACAGAGGGCTCAGACAAGGGGATCCCCTCAGCCCACTACTATACAACTTCAGCTTTGACCCACTCCTCCGTGTAACTGACTCATGTTTCATGGGGATAACCGCACAAGGACGACCAACAGTCAAGATACTGGCCTTTACGGATGACTGCGTAGCAGGTATAGCAAACAATGAAGATGCCTAACAGCTGGAACGCACTCTAGAGGAATAATTTAAAGTGAGCAATGCATTGCTCAACAAAAGAAAGACAGAAATCATCCTATTAGGCAAATACACAAACAATTGGGCCACAACATCAGAACCTCATACCAACACACAAAGAAAAACCCAATCATTTTACCCTTTGTAACACCTCTCACCACCACTCCTGTCCGACACCTTAAAATCTGGCTAGAATCAGGGGGATATTCTAATGAGACAATGGAAAATAACCTGTTACAAAGGGTATCCAAACGCGTCGCCTCCCTCAAGGGAAGAACCCCAGGATTAACAGGACGAGTTACAGTTGCTAACTCGCTCATCCTCCCAATACTATGGTACCCTGCCCACGCGATCGCCTTCTCACCTACCTTTATAACCTCAATCCGTGCGCTTATCCAGGGCTGGCTGTGGCCTGGCTCTCACCCTCCTATACGGATGGAAACACTATTTGGCTTATGCTCAAGCGGAGGCATGGGACTAATGGATTTTAAGAGCCACGCCAATCACATCCTAGGTACCTGGATAAAATAAGTCCTTGCTCCAGACCTCCCGCAACAACATTGGTCCAGAGCAGCAAGGACTAACTTTGCACAGGCGCTCAAATTAACCAACCCACATAGTCCACCCAGACTACTTTCATACCTTTCCAAGCACCCTACTGCAACGGGTCCGCATGGAACCTCCCCTCATTTCAAACATATCCTCCAAACTATCCGCCATATGGGATGGACCATAGAGAACATGGGTATTTTACAGGGAAGGGGATGACCCAGCCCCCAATTTAAATTAAGAAACCCAGAAAACCACCCCCAGAGAGATATGCTCGCAACAACCCAAACATAGCTAGGATAGAATACCTAGATATGTTGGAAATTCCCTATGATTTAACCACACAGAAGGCAATGTGGAAAATGACTCACCACCCACTCCTACAGCCGAGGATAAGAGCAAACGCTTGGCGCTGTCTGAGAAGGACCTATAGGATGGCGGACCGCTCCAATTCCCTCCAAGAAACATGTGCAGTATGTGGAGGGGAGGGATCCCTACATCACTGCCTGGAAACATGCCCCCCAACCAAAGTTATATGGGAGGAAGTCGCACGCCTGCTCAAGATCCAAAACGAACAGGAAATCTCGATATTAGAGAGCATCTTCACGCTACAGATCGAGTCACCAATTTTATCCAAACTCCATTCCCTAATAATACCCATTGCAATGTGGACAATACACACAATTGCATTAGATGCGTTCAAGGGCACGGTCCCAACCATTCATGGGGTTATTAACAGATTCTATGTCCACTTACTAGAGCACTTCCAAGCCTGGCCCTATGGATATATGAGACCAAGGCAAAAAGCGCTCATAGAATCATGGTTCCCACTCTGGTTCCTCCACACAGACCCTTTCCTTCACACCTGCTCCATAGCAGGGGAAACCCCCTCATAGTGATGCACCAACCCCCATACCTGGCAGTCCCACTGGCAACAGGGGTAACTTGAGTAGCCTGGGGTGCCCAATTTTTATATCTGTCAGTTATTCCCTTAGTTTCACATATATTCAGTAATGTCTGTCCCCTGGTCGGCTTACCTCAGTTAAATAAAAAATAACAATGACAGAATTTTATACCAGCAGCTGGTTGGAGGAGTAAACGTAGTAGCCCAAGCTCAAACTAAGGTGGCGGCAAAAGAAGAGCCGCTCAATCAGCCAAAACCCTATGCCTGTCAAATGCTTGATCAAGCGTCTTTGGACTAACTTGATCCTGCCGCAGATGCACCAACTCTGAAAGGAGTAAACGTCGCCCTTTTGGTAGATACCATTGTCAAAGAATACCCCCAAGTCGGAGAGGGGATTATAAATTTTTTTGGGAAAAGAGAGCCCATAAATGTTCACATATTAAACAGTCAATATTCTTCTTATTCTGAGTGTACATACTGTGATATTTTTGTAGTGAAAAATAGAGTTTGCGCTATGATAGATACTGGTGCTCCTGTCAACATAGTTTCCACTAAGTCAATGCAAAAATTGACTTTAAAACCTGATGTAGACCATCGCATGGTTATGGAACTGCTGGAGCTGTAAGTACTATTTCCGAGGGAGCTTATAGTGTGCTGCCTCTGCGCTTTTGGTTCATTGTCATTGTGGCTCTGGCGATTGTGTTACCAAATGAATACTATGACATATTAATTAAAATTACTTTTCTACATCATTTTGGGGCTATCATTGATAGGATGGAGGGAACACTCGATATCCTGGGTCAGCGGATCCCAATATACTTCACTACTAGGTGAATCCCAATGGATCTGGTGCATACAAGTCATATCAACCTCGCCTACAGTGATGGGGTATGGCCTGTTCACTACCATTGACTGAAGCTCAAAACCCAGGCCTTTCCTCGGCAGATTTATGAATATCAAGGGATACCTCTTCGAGTGGCAGGGCCCATATTCATCCCTTCCGGCCATCAAGTCAGTAAATACTGAGTTAGAAGTAGAAGTGCAAAGTGGGTTATATGGGGAAGTTATTGGTCTCTATAATCAAACATGGTTTGAGCCGCATGTGGCTCCAGGAACTTTACTACTGGGACATGGGGAGATAAAGGTTTTGTTAGAAAACCTGAAGAGCAAAACAGTGAAAAGCTGCCGCCACCAAACTATAGCTTATTAACATCTGATTCCCATAGATGAGGTCTACCAGGTTCATGATTTTGGATCATTGGATGAGTTTGGACCACCACTTGAACCATCAGTTGATGTACTAATGGTGGTACCGCGGAGTAACTTAACGGGATTAACGGATGAATAAAAAGATCAAGCAATGGCTTTATTTTAGAAATACAAGGGGATTTTTGCTGTTGACAATCACAATTTAGGGTGTGCTCAGGGGTGGTCCATTGATTGGACACTGGGGATCATCCTCCAATAAGATCTCAATCGATCCACCGCTCTCAGGCAGCATAAGATGTGGTTACTGAAGAAATTGATAAGTTATTACAACAAGGGATGCTTGAGCCATCCAAGAGCCCGTGGGCTTCGCCTGTTCTAATTATAAAAAAGAAGGACGGCACCAACTGGGTAGTAATAGACTATCAGAAGCTCAACAGTATTACAAAAAGGATTTGTACCCCTTGCCAAGAATTGACGATGCTCTAGACCAATTAGGGGGTGCCTGCTACTTTTCTGCGATGGACTTAATATCAGGCTATTGGTAAATCGAATTACCCTTGGAAGAACAGGAAAAATGCGCTGTGGTCACCTCTAAAGGCCTTTTTCAACTGAAATGAATGCCTCAAGGGCTGTGTAACACTAGTGCTACTTTTCAGCGAGCCATGGACACTATTCTTGGTGACTTGAAAATGTCATGCATCCTAGTATACCCTGATGACATTAACGTTTTCTCTAGAACCTTTTTGGAGCACCTAAACCATCTTGAAGCAGTATTCCGCCAGCTGGCTGAGGCGAACATTAAAATTAAACCTCAAAAGTGTAACTTTTTCAGGAATCAGATGGAATACCTGGGTTTTGTGGTAGACTCAACTGGGCTGCAGCCACAACTGGCTAAGGTGGAGGCCATCAGCAAAATGGCTACACCTAATAGTAAGCGCAACATACAGGTATTTCTGGGGATGGTCAGTTACTACTGACGCTTTATCCCAATTTAAGCTGTATTGGGGGCCCGCTATTTGAGTTGTTAAAAAAGGACACTGTGTTCAAGTGGATGGAATGTCGTCAATTCACTTTTGATGCACTCTGTACGGCGTTGAGCAGTGCACCGGTGTTGTGATATCCAAACTTTAACCGGGAGTTTATTGTTCAGATGGATGCGTCCCTCTCTGCTGTTGGTGTAGTACTTTCTCAGAAAGACAATGAGGGAGAATAACATCCTGTTGCGTTCTGTAGCTGTAGTATGAACTTTCATGAGCGTAACTATACTGTGACTGAGTGAGAGTGCTTAGCATTAATCTACACATATAGATAATTCAGAGTCTATCTACATGGGGTAAAGTTTAAAGTTGTAACCAATCACGCGTCATTATGCTGGTTGCAGAATCTCAAAGAACCAGAAGGACGGTTGGCTCGATGGGCTCTCAAGTTACATGCTTACAATTTTGGGTTTTTCCATTGGCTGGGATCAAAGCATCAGTATGTGGATTGTTTATCTCAGTTACTGACTATTGCAGTGACAGCAGACCTTAGCGACGTGATGTATGATAAGATGCTCAGCAGAAAATATGATGACGAACCACCTCAAGTAATCAAAATATTAAATGAATTGCGCATGATTACCTTCCAACGGAATGTAGAACTGTATAAATGAATTGGCAATTCTAAGGTTAATTTCCCACTGTCCTCCACATAGCTGGGAATCATTATGAGCGCTCACATGGTGGTCAGGCATGGTGGCGTGCGTAAGACTATGGAGGTGGTTTGCCCACAATACTATTAGGAAAGTATGAGTTTTGATATGCTTGAAACTATTTCCTGTTGCCATCAATGCCAAGTGGAGAAACCTTTCTGCTTTATGACGTCATATCGGTTAGTGAAACCACATTTTGCTTGTCATATGGTCTCCCTCAATATCGTTGGGCCCTTGCCAACAGGAGCCAACTGTTGTAAGTATATTCTAGTGGCTATCGACCACTTGACCTGGTGGGTTGAAGCAAGGGTGATATGAGATCTGGGGGCAGTTATGGTGGCGAAATTTGTGCTGGAATGCATTATTCAGCGGCAAGGTTGCCCTCAGTTTATTCTCACTGATAATATCAGCAACTTCACCTTGCACATACTTCCCAAGTTGAATGAGCTTATGGGTATCCGTGGAGTTCTGATGACACCATACCACCCCAAGTCCAATGGAATGGTCAAATGAGTGAATGGAACTCTGGTGAACATACTCCAAAAATTAGTAAAAAATTGCCCTTCTGATTGGAGCTCCCTTCTTTCCACCACCATGTTGGCTTATAACATTAGTTACCATTCTGCCACGGGAAAGAGTCCCTTCCAATTACTATATGGCTGAAACCTGGCTCTTCCGGCGTTGCTTTATGTGTGTGTAGAAGACACTGGTAGATTAGAACCCCACCGCTATTTGGCTAACCTTGAGAACATTCTGATCAAGCTACAAACTGAAGCATATTCATTCAGTTTGGCTAAGAAGATTAAGAATGAGGCAGCTGATCAGGCAAGCTGTAGTGGGTTGGTGCTATTTAAGGAAGGCAATATGGTTCTCTTTCATGATCATCATGGATTTGGGTGGAAGCATAAACTTTCTAGTATTTGGATAGGTCCATTTGAAATAATAGAGAAGACTAGAGTTGACGCGTATACTATTAAGGTTCCTACAAGTGGTTGGATCATTAACTGAGTACATGAAAAGTTCCTCAGACCTTATAAACAATAGGATCTTATTGTCCAGTCAAGGAGGGGTTAATGTCGCGATTTTGATATGACTGGATGATAGTATTGGGACAGCTGGGCAGAAACCGCCAAACACAGTATCAGTTACAAATATTTGATTGCTTTGAGATGAGGCGATATTGGTATATAACGAGTCTTACTGGATATAATGAGTTTATTTGATCCCTCTATATAAAGCGGTGAGGCAATGTTGATATTTGACAAACATGAAGTAAATCGCCTACAAATAAGGCGACAGCGGATTAAGGATAATAAGCCAAATTTGAGGAAAATTGGCGGAATAGAATACCCCAAGCAATGAGAAATAGTATTGCCTGCAGCTGATGTATATAAGCGAAATGGGTGATTGAGAGAGGTAGATTTTTTAGCGTGAGACGAGTGGGACAGCAAAATGTAGCTGTATTTATAAAATAAATAAAAGAACTGGTCGGGGCAATTGCTCCTATTTTTTAATATATTTTTAAGTGCGTCCAAAGGATCGACAATCTTCACATCATCTGTCCGTTGTTCAGAGGGCTCAACCTGTGTGAATAGCCCAGTGGATCCTAGCAATACCGTCCAAAATTATAACAGCTATGATAGGGGGTTTTTAAGTCATAAGTTTATCAGAGATAAAAAACAGTGAAGGAGCAAACAGATCAATTGGTGGAGGGCGGACATGATTTATCAGATGATTTCTGTCACAGTATGAGGTCAATTGGTAAGATTAACATCAATACATTAATAAGTTCTCAATGAATGGTATTGAAGATGCTTGGACAAGTCAGATGTTTGCATATAGAAGGATTGTTATCATAATAATCCTCTAATAAATGATCAAAATGTATAGCGACTTGGATTCCTGTTTCCATTAGGATCTGAGACTTATGGTGGAATGACAACCTTGTTGGTTTGAAATGGACATTCCCTCTAAAGCATCAATAGAGGAGAGAGGTAACTTAGTCTTCAGTTTATTACTTGGTATTCCAGCCACTCAATGAACTTGGAATGGTTTAACAGGCAACTGCGGAGTTTTTCCTCTTCTTCTTCCTGGGAAAGTTCTGAATGATAAATGAATATGATACCACATTATAGAGAGATGCAAATGTTTGTGGATAATTATAGTGTCAAATTGACCAGAACTGCGTGCTTATAAGTGGATCATAGCTATCATTGTCTAAAACAATCTCTGGGTATTTAAAACTAAGGACCCAAATTATATGGGCAACAACAATCAATTTCCAAGGGATCTTGTTTAGTAGGGTCCATTGTTTCCTTATTCCAAGTTATGATTACAATTAAGGATATCTTAATCCACTTCATCTTGTAAGAGGAATTAATGTTGAGTGAGTATCACTGTCAACAATAGCTAGGACTTCACCTTGTGCATAACTACCTTTACATGAGTGACATTGGAGCCAAAGTGAGGGATAAAATAAATACATTGGATATAGTTACCTGCTGAGGGATTCAGTTTTTACCCAAAGCAGTATATGTGAATGAAGGCTTAATTTCCAACGAATGTGTCATAGATTTCAAGTCCATTAGGAGCTGAAAAATGAAGTTCTCAGGCTGTGAAGGAATCCGGTAGGTAGTTGAGGCATAAATTTGTCAGCTAGGGAATTTTCGCCTTATGCTGACGGCTACATTCCCGCCTCATCAGATTTCTTCTTCCAGAATCGTCTCACTTGGTGATTGAATGATCAACAATTGGAGTAAGGATCACAATTCTTTTGGGCTTTATGTTTTACCTAATAGCATGAATATAGTTCATGACTCTTTATTAGATGAAGCATAATATGAATCTGGTTTGAAAAATTTTCATTATTGATCCCTTGATGGGAAGGATTGATTTAAAAGTTTATTAAATATTTGAAAGTTGAGCATTAGATGTTGGTCAAAAGAGAAAGAGTATATCACAGAAGCTTGGCAAGTTCATGGTAGCCTAATTATATGGAGCTAAATCCTAGCCTCATAATAGAGATTGGTTAGTATGTATGCTATAGGATTTTCCCTTTTTTAGATTTATGCACTATAAACTTTCTTACAATCAGATAGGGTTATGTTGCTATTTAATTCTTTAATATGGGCGTTCTTTATTTGATCCCATTTAGGTGATTCTTTAAAGTAGGGCAATATCATTTCCATGGAAAATCTGTCAATACAGATCTGATTGATTGTACTTTTTTCTTCTGGTTAAATAGCTCCATAACTACTTCATATACAAACTAGAAAAATCTAAGTGTTATCTATACCAAGGAAATATTTTTATCAAAGTAATGCTTAAATGATTTGACAGACCCAGAAAGTACATGTATAAATATTTTTAAGGGTTATCCAGTATCTGAAAGTTTAGTCTTGAGAATGTTGATCATTGAAGATTTATTGAGTTGTTATTAAAGCAAATCAAGATCCTCTTGTAAATTTTGCCCCCAGTTGTTCACATTAGTAATGACAGTATTAGGGATGGTAGATTTATAATTTTTTGATCTTTGGTAACCTGGTTAGCAAGTTTCTGGAATATATCATCTTGCTAATTTCTAAATTGCTTGAGTCAAGAGGTAAGTTGATTGATCTTGGCATCCAAGATAGATTGATTTGCTTATTGTTTGGTGGTCAAATATATGAACACATTTGCTGCATAGAGGCAATCTTGTCATGGAGGGCAGTTAAGGTAAAGTTGGCATTGAGATAATTTACTTTAATGTCCAGGAAACTTCCGCAAGCCACCCCCATCAATTGTTGTTACAAGCTTTGAGTTAGCCTCATGGTCCTTATACCTGGTTGGCTCAATGTGTGAGATTTTCTCAGGAGGTCCTGAGGGGACCTTATGGGCCTCTGAATACTTCTATGCCTTAGGCCTTTCTTGACCCTAAGATCCTCTTGAGACTTAAGGCCCTTCAAGGCCAGTGAATCTGGATGGTCTTTCTCTAACGCGCCCTCAGAAGTAGGTCAGGCAGTAGCTCTTTTATTGATCTGGCAAACACAATTAGTTAAGTCCACAATCTGATACTCATAGGATTGCTGTTGTTCATTCAGTTTAGCTAATAATTCAGTTAAAGCTTGTTCCATTTATCCATGTATGTTTGTCAAGGCAATAGAAACCTACTAGGTCATTTTGTTGAAAAGGTATCCACCAACTTCATTATTGATCCAAACAACTCTTTTCTGAAACTCACTGATCTCTAGTCTATTGTCCAAAATAGCTTCTTAAATTGTCCTGACTAGAATTGGAATAAATCTCATATATATCGATATTTGTTACTAAAATGCTGGGTAATATTAAATTGTCTTTGGCTCTTTATGGTGCAATCCTAAAGGGTGCAGCTAATGGCGGAGAGCAGGGTGGAAAAATGGATGAAGTTATGACGCAGTACATCAACCCCGAAGCTGTATTCAGGAAAACATCAGTAGTATATAGGTGCGATGATTTATCTGCAACTTGGGTGGATAGGCTTCAATTAGTAATCCCTACGCTGTAGAGTTCCATAAAGTAAACCTTCCACTGTCTTAGCTACTTCCGCTGATTAAACTGGCAGATCACATCGTCAGGGACCAGAAAAGTAAAATTCTTGGCGCTCTAAATTTTAAGTCTCACATATTTTAACCAGTTATTTCTTGTTGTTTGGATTGGAAACATCTTGTCTCATTCATAATTTACTCTATGTGGAGAATGTCATCTACTAGAGTTATCATCATCAGGAAGGTATGTCTTCACCTGGTAGCCTCAGAAGGTACCTGACAGGAATCACCAGTTTATCATATATATGTAGTTTGTTGTCCAGTTTCTTTGAAGGATAAAAAATTACTAAACATATTATCATTTGTGGCTTCAAATTGTGCTTTTTTGTCAATAGTAAAATTCACTTTATCAATAGTTCAAATTAGACAAGAACAAGTAGAGCATAATTTTATTTAAATAAACAAAAATGATATCTATAGTCTTCAAAATGATACACCTTCAGAATCTCTTTCTGCTAAGCATCACTTTTCGAAAATCAATTCAGCCTGAAATTTAGCTCCACTAAAGAGATTTACGAAAACTATTAGCAAATATGGCGGGAAACCCCGCAAAAGAACCCGCAGGCTATGTTAAACGAGCCAGCACCACCCCCAAACGAAGCAACCCTCGGTTACCCACCTCAGGGTCAACCAGAATCACTCGCTCTCAAGCAGCAGCCATGAAAGCAGGCACCACCCCCCAACCTGGAGCTACTCCAACTAGCGCCAGTTCACCTGATCGCACTTCTGCAACCTGCACGCCTAACAGCTCTGTGTGCGCTGCCTCCCACCAACCCGCTGGGCCCCCTCCAACCAAGGAGGCCATCACCCACACTGTTTTAATGGCGTCTGCTCAGTTGAATTCAACTCAGCCCATCCAGACATTCACCTCCCCCATTGTGTCAGCTAATTCAGCCCCATCTATTATTGCTGACGCCGTGTTTCTGGCTCCCTCCATGAGGGGCGATACCCAGCTACCTGGCCCCCAAATCCTCAGATGTAAGGTTGGATTAGCCGCACATTCTGGTTCACTAAGCACCAAATTGGGACAATCTACTCTTCCCAATGAGGATTCAAATGGTTCGGATTTTGGAACTTCACACCAGTTCCAATCTCACCCGTCCCATTTAAACCCCATAATCGGCACTTCTCAAGTCGGCACTTTATCTCAATATGCTGAAAACGACCAATTCACCAATCAGCCAATGAGTTTTGCCCACGAAATCACAGCAAATACTCGGGCTGAATTTACCCAAATAGATTGGGATGGTGATGAAACATCTCCCTCCTCCCAACTGGCTGGAGTTATTTCCAATCTGGATGGGCCTCCCAATTTAGCGAGGCCCAACAAACCGCCCCTCAATTTAATATGACGCCAGCTGCTGTAACATTCCAGAAACAAGGGAACTCCGCAAACTTGTCCAAACCACCAGCTCACACTCAACCCGCAATTGCAGCCCAAAGCAAACACAAACGTACCAAAGGAGCCACTGGGGCGTGGCAAAAACCTCTGGCACCAACGCTACCCAAAGCTGATCCCCGTGAAGTGGCGTTTATTGCTGATGTTAAGAAGAAATGGGCCGAAACTAGAGCGCAAAAAGCTCTACCTCGCTCAACCCTCTCCCACGCAATTCGCCTTTATTATGGGCATAACCCTGTTGAATTCTATACAGAGGATTACTTCTCATACTTTGCAGCGATTGCGGAGACATTCCCTATTAACACCACCATCCATGAATCAGTGGAGGGCCACTACATCGATGTGGGCTTCACTGAAGCTGCCCTTGCTGACCATGCTGCCACCCTCCAGGTCATTATCCCACGCGGATCTCTTCGCATCTCCCGCACACGCTCTCACTTGGAGAAAATTTCATGGGTTACTTTTTCCAACCTACCAACGACTGTTGATCCTGAGTCTCTTAAACTGGCACTCCATCGTGGTTTAATGGAGTTTGGGTCTGTTCTTTCAGTGGACTTTAGCGTCCCCTCTTACTATGCTCCCACTCAAAGAGCTCGCACTGCTAGGGCGTCGTTCATCCCCTCCCCCACTGTATCCCGCAACATTGAGGTTATTCCTCGTGTGGCGGTAGTTGGGGCATGCCCTGAGATCTTTTTGTCGACCCTGATCAGGCGCGCCCCCGGTGTTCATGGTGTAACGCCCTTGGACACTTGTATAGTGGCTGCACAGCTCGAAAACAAGCCCTCTTAGCCACCACCCAGGGGCCTAAACCAGGCCAAAAACGATTCCACGTGGCTGCAGCAGCAATTCCACAACCCACACAATGGGTTCCCGTTCAAGACCTGTCCCCTGAGGCCTTACGCCTAGCAGTTGAAACAGCTAACCCCACTATTGGTATGGGATACCTTCGCGCTCATGCCCCCCTTCCAATGGGCACCCCCTCCAATCTCCCAGAGTCAACTCCCTCTCTCACCAAGCGCAAGGCATCTCCCACAGGGTGCCCCTCGTCAGCCACCCCCACTCAGGGCTCCGCGGCACCCCCACCAACCTCCACCAGCGATTTATCGCATCAGCCCTCAGCTCCCAATGGAGCTATGCCCACCAGCATGGACTGGCAACTCGCGGCCTGCGGTAGAAGTGCCACCTCAAAGAGTCCTACCCCAACCCCACAGTCCATTTCGCGCGGATCCTTTGCAGTGTTGGAGGAAGTGAATATGGACTCAGACTCATCAAATGGGGACACCGCGGAGGTCACCATTGAGCACCCTCAGGTCCTTCCCCTGCAACGGAGCGGGGGCAGCATCCTAGGCTGGCTTACTGGGTCCTCCGCCCCCCACCCTCTCCTTCCCCTCAGAACCCTCGACGCTCCTCACGGATTTCAGCTAATAGTCAAGCTAAAGGACTCAAAACTAGTTGCCTCACAGCAGCAGGTTTAAGCGCTGGCAACCCCCCAGGACATGGAGGGGAACAGCTATGAGTCCCCATGGCAGCACCCTGGCCCTGCAATCCATCAACGCAAATGGGTTGCGGGACTTTAAGCGGAGAGCCCGCCTCCTCCGAAACTTCAGGTCAGCACAAATTGACATCGCTGCTGTCCAGGAGCCCCATATCCTCCCCCACGAACAATCTGCATGGAATGAACAGTTTGGAGGCAACTCCTTCTGGACAAACCATGCCGCCCTTATTGTTTTGAATCCCCAGGTTAAAACCCATTCTTTTTCACAATATCTAGGTGACCGCTTCATACTGGCCAAATTCACCACTCCTGACTTCTCCTTCTTCGCTGCAAGCATCTACCTGCCTAATGCAGGTCAGGAGCAAAATTGGCTCTTGGAAGAGCTCCTCCAACTCAATCTCCCACGGAATACAGTCCTCTTAGGAGATTTCAACACACCCATAAGTCGCGTCCGTGACTTTTACCCCCTGCAGCAAAGGAACGCCCTGGATCAAGTCGCCTCCTGGATTTCCTTCACCTGAGTGGCTTTATAGATGCGCTTCCACCCTCCGCGTCTGGCCTAGGTTGCATGACTAGGATCCAGTATGATGGAGGAGCTTTCAAGTCAGCGTCACGCATAGATATGGCACTGATTGGCCCCCTGCTAATTGGCCGCGTCTCCTCTCCCATCTCTCGTGACAACCATCTGAGTGATCACAGGTCACTCACCGTTGTCCTCACCACCACACTTAGACCGTCGCGTAAGTTCTGGCCTAGGGTTGCCCCAGCTCTTCTCAACAACCCCTTCACTAAGGAGAAGCTGTCTATGACCATCCGGGAGACTCTCACCTCCCCCCACCCCACCTGCTTGACCACAAGGCTAAATGGGCGGTGACCAAGGAGGGCATCACCCGCGTTGCTTACAACTGTGCCAAAGCCCAGATGACTGCAGCTCGCGCCAGAGTCAAAAGGGCGGAAGCCAGAATCAGACATCTAGAGCGAAACTGCCAGCCTTCGCCCTCTCCCAGATGGTTGGAAGACTGGGAAGCGGCGCAGGAAGCACTCCGCTTGGAGCTCACACTGCAGGAAGAACGGGCAGCAAACTTTACAACATCTCGTTACTATGCTCAATGGGAACGCCCCACCCGCTTCTTCTTTCAGAAACAGAAAGCCCGGTCAACAGCGCAGGATATTACTGCACTGAAGATTGGCACTACAACCACTTCAGATAAGGAGGAAATCACGCAGGAACTACACCGCTTCTACTCCAGCCTCTTCAATGCCACCCAGGTGGACCCATCGGACATCCAAGACTTCCTGTGGCGGGCTCCAGAGCCGCCCATTGACCCACGGGCTGATGAGGCTCTACTGGCGCCTATTTCCATCCAGGAGGTGATGGAAACCCTTCTGAAATCCCCACGGCTTAAAGCCCCAGGCCCAGACGGAATACCCTTTGAGGTGTACCTTCTGGAACCTGCAGTGATAGCCAGAACCCTCCGCGACCTCTTCGCTGCACTCTTGGTGAATGGCGAGGTCCTCCCCGACTCCAGAGGCTCAATCACGACCCTCATTCACAAGAAGTCAGACCGTTAGAACCTGGCGAACTGGCGCCCCATAGCGTTGATCAACACAGACCACAAGCTCTTCACGAAGCTTCTGGCCAACTGCATCACCAAATGGGTGTCACCTCGCCTCTCCCCATCCCAGTACGGTTTTATTCCGGGGAGGTCGTTATGGGACAACTATAACGACCTTCACGTGACTTTGACTGCTAACTCTCGTAAGGTGAATGGCTTTGTGGCTCTCCTGGATATGGAGAAAGCATATGATCGGGTAGC
This sequence comes from Massospora cicadina, assembly GCA_022478985.1. NCBI lineage: Eukaryota > Fungi > Entomophthoromycota > Entomophthoromycetes > Entomophthorales > Entomophthoraceae > Massospora > Massospora cicadina. The sequence goes on along the minus strand of JAKSZP010002782.1, from coordinate 55,437 downwards.
CTGGAAGTATATTGATGCTTCCCTGGCCCGCTTCCATCTCCCACCCGCAGCTAGGCGCTGGATATCAGCGCTCTATGACCAGCTCCACACCAGAGTCCTGGCGCCAATGGGTTTTACAGTGGCAGTACCAGTTGGACAAGGTCTCCGGCAAGGGGACCCCTGAGCCCTATCCTTTTTAACATCACCCTTGACCCCCTCTTGGCCTCCTTACAGGATAAGCTAACAGGGATTCTGGTCCCAGGTAAAGCCCCCACACGCACCATGGCATTTGCAGATGACACTGCCATTGCATTTGGCTGCCCTGGGGATGTTGCCCTCGCTGCTGTGACCATTGAGAGGTACACCAAGGCGTCCAACGCCATGGTCAACACCTCCAAGACAACAGTTGTACAGGTCGGCTCCCCCACCTTCCCCCCACCATTTGGTATTGAACCTGAGCGCGGTACCTTCCGTCACCTGGGCGTTCTCATCAACCAACAAGGAGTTGCGCTAAAAGACAATGAGGACTTGCTCCTTGCAGCAGTTAACTCTAGGATTGCCAGCTGGAACCGGCGGCACATCACCCCCCAGGGTCGAGCTCTGATGTCCAATGTGTTCCTCCTCTCCAAAGTCTGGTTCCTAGCGCACGTCTGCCCATTCACAGATGCCTTTTATACGCGGCTCAATGTACTCCTCCGCTGTTGGATCTGGGGCTCAAACCATCCACCAATGGCCCTCTCAACCATTGCCCAACCCCACAATGAAGGGGGCCTAGGGCTTCTGGACACGCGATCCCACGCCACCACAATCTTCCTGAAGTTTCTATGGCCGATTGTCTGCTGGGACGCGACCCCCATGCCCCAATGGGCGCCCGCCCTCCGCCAGTCAGTGTCAGCAGCTCTGGGTCTTCCTAGAGCATCTCTGACCTCATTAGGGGAGTGGCTCACAAACCACCCAGGCCATCGCCTAAAACCATCCTCATCCCCCTACTGGAACCAGGCTCTCCTTGCCCTGAAACGAGTAGGCGCGCGGATCCACCATGCCTTCCCATACAGAAGGGAAGGCCCTGGCCTCAGCCCACGTCGCCATGCAATTGTGCACAATGGACAAGTTGTCACAACTCGCCTCAACCCCCAAGATCGTCCTCCCATCCGCCCAAGACTCCTTGAGCTCCTCCCTCCCTCCGTGAGATTTGACCTTAAGGAATTGTGGAAGGACGTCTATCACCCCATCCTGTCAGCAAAGGTGTCCAACACCTTATGTAGGGTGCTCCACTGTTCATACAGGACAGGGGACTGGACTGGCCCTACCTTCCAGCACCGAAGCTGCCCCCGCTGTGTGGAGCCTATTGACTCCCACCTCCATCATTTTTTCACCTGTCCAGGTGTCGCCGCATTTTGGCCAAAGGCCCGCGCGCTCCTCCATGCTCAGCCCTGTTCTGGACACCCTGTGCAAGACCTCATGTTTGAGAAGACATTGCCTGGTTGCCACCGACCCCTCCGTGTCCTCGCCTATGCCACAGCCATCTGGACCATCCATAACTCCTTCCTTCGTGCTGCCTTTGACCAGCAGGTGTGGACCCTTCCACACATGATCACCCACTTTCAGGTACACTTTGAGATGGCCCTGAAGGTCTGCACTATGTCGCCAACCCTCCCCCGCTCAGTTGTCGCTGCAGCACGGCTCTGGCGCGCAAACCCCCCTCCCTTTCTCGATGCCTCCTCCCTCCCCTTCCCTCGCCACAGGCTCTTAGGAGCCCAGGCGTAATTTAATAAACATCGATAAATCCCCCTTGGGTTGGGACCATCTAGTACCAAAAAAAATGATACACCTTCTGTAAATAGAGTGTCTGTAGCTCTATTGTTCCCTCAGAGGTGATGGTGAATGCAAACTACACAACCAGGTAACAATCCAATAACATCTAATGAAAAAGGACACCGTGAAGGGTGCCAGTACCCAGATGAATCAAGGAGAGGGTGTACAAAATTTATATAATTTAGTAAGTATACTGTAAATGTGAAGACTTTGTTAGAAGCCAGTGAGGAGTCTATCATCAAGTGAAAATTAAGAGTCTAGGTTCATTGGTGCCTCAATCCTGAGTGGTCCAGGCTCCCCAAGGGTTCTATAAGATTTATAAGTAATTTAGAAGTTAAAGTGATCTATATTATTTGAGACCTACTCAAAGAGGATGAAAAGAGGTCAAATCAAAAAACCATTTTCTAGGAAAATAAACAGGATCTACGAAGACAAATTGACCAATTGGGATAACTTTTTCTTTCCAATCAACATCACTTTTTGATTTTTGAAAAAATAGGCCAATTTTCCACCACCACCTCACTGCATCAATTTCCCAATCTACGTCTTTGGATCCCTCACCTGCTGCCCCAGTATGGGGCAGCGGTGCTCCACCCGCTAGCGTTTACCACCCAGAAGGCAAATGTGTGCAGAATGGCTCATCCAGTCCACCAAATACATCTGGCCACTATGTCCTTCTAAGGGACTTAGCACTCCACCTCATGTGAGTCCAACCACCCGCCCCATCCCTTAGCCCTACCTCAATCCACTATCTGCTTTTGCCTCCATGTCAAGTATGGATGTCTCTTCCCATATGCTGACAAAGTGATAATTGAGATGGCAACTGCCACTTTTGCACTGGCTGGATTTATAGACTTCTACCCTTATAAGGGCTAGTTTGATATAGACTTCCCTACTAAAGATGACGCGGCTGCTGCTGCTACGCCCTTAAAATACAAAAACACCCCCATTACCACCACCTTAGCTCAGCTCCCAGATGATACCACACTTGTGGTGAACTTTGCAAACCTCCACCCACACCTTCCCCCTCAAACACTCTATGAGGAGTTGATGTCAGGGCTGGCCACTTATAACAAAGGCCCATCCTCCAATTCATAATACCAAGTGGTACTGAGCGCCTCGCGGCACCTTGGGCAATGGCCACCACTACTTCCACCAGCTGAACATGTCCCAGCACATTCTACCGTGTTCCTACATCCCATCTGCACCTGACCATTTCATTTTGGGCTCGCATCAACAACAGGGCGCACAGTTTGCCCCCTCTGCCATGAATTGGACCATACCAAAAAGGCATGTCAATACAATTCAAACCCTATGAATACAGCCAACCCCACCCAGGATACCAAACCAACAGCATTTGAGTGGGGATTTTGGCTAAACTACCCCCAGGTTGTGCGCTTAATGAAACAGCAGCAAAATATAGCAACCCAAATCCAAGCTGGCCAATTTACCCAAACCAACCAATTGGGAGCAGTTTTGAACCCAAATTCAAACCAGAAAGTTTCTTACCCCAAAACTTAACCAACCACAGCCACATATCACAAAATCAATTCAAGTTAACTAAAATCCCTTGGACTTATTGGATAAAGTGAACAAATCCGGTGAAATTGTCCAACCTCTGGATAAACTAATTGATAAACTACTTTTTATGTTTTCATACTTTGATGCCCCACTCCTGCCCAAACAATATGTCCCCAACCTAATTCTATCCCATACTAAAGCAACCATCATCTTGCCTAGACTGCGGTGGCCTCACCCAAAAATAGCCATCTTTGTGAAGCTGTGGCAAACTTCATCGCTGAATTTAAAAAGGCTGCATCTTCTTGTTCCCCTCTGATTATACTCCTACTGAAAAATAGTAAATCCAAAGAAACTATGAAACTTCCACCACTACTGTCAAATGTGTCATTTATCTGGCAGGTTTTTCCCCGTCCACACATATCACCAGAGCAAACATAGTGAAATTAACCCAACTTCCTGACGCCTGCATCCAAGCTGAACACCATGTTGCTGAGCTCATAGAGGCTCTCATCCAGGCCCAATTTGTCAAACTCAACTGCTATCTACCTCATTTCGACCCTCTTCCTATGGATACCCCAACCTCCTTGCTATCAACATTGATCTGCTCTTTCAATAATAATCCCAAGGTAGATGATGATCCACCTGATGCCCCCTCCGCCATGGTGGGATAAGTAGCTCGCCGCTGTGCCACCTGTTTGGTTGTTTTCTCATTTCTTTTGCGTTTCCTGCTGCTTATTTAGGGCGGTCAGTTCATGTTTTGGTTGATTTATTATTAAAGTTTCTGTTTTGGTATTGTCTTTCCCCTGGTAGGCTTGCCTAAGTAAATTAATAATACAAATTGACCATATGAATAAGATTGATCTCAACAAAACTACTTTAAAGAAATTGGGGGAACATTTTCCATTGGCGCAAGGACCATCTCACTATTTGACTAATAATCATAAATTACCATCCACCATAGTGCTATAATATGAGAAATCTTGTACTCAGGTGATTGCCTGAAGTCAAACCATGCCAGCTTGTATATATTTAAATCAAATTGGATTCAAACCTCCATACTCTAAGCAAACTTGACAACCCTTCATAATTAACAAAGTAGCTGGTGCATTTTGGTGCTGTGGACGTAAAGCTGATAAGCCCATCAAATGCACCCTAAAACAAATTTAAGCATATTTTTCCCTTACTCAGTGTTGGTCTAAGGTGTGCTTCTGGTCAGGCAGGCCTAACAACTTGGTCCCTATAGACTTACACCGCTCACCCTTACTGCTACAATCTGTCCCCGCAATTATGTCATTAACCATGACTCCTTCTTCCAGGATACTAGTCCCTTTTATTTTCAAGATATTTCTTTCTCCTCAAGGAAGAATTTGAATATTTGTAGTATATTGTCTCAAGTTTGGATTTTTTCCATATCTTCCCAGACAATTAGATTACCATGGGTTGCTAAGGGATAGTTCCTTATAGTGAAGTGAAATAGATATTGGTTGACTCTGATTTCAGGGCAACAATGTTCAAGGGATTTTAGGTAAGCTGCCAGGGTCAGATACATCGGGAATCAATACAGGTAGATGCTTAAGATCTCATTGGGTAGAGTTGCCAACAAAATGGGGCATCTGATAGTTGATTGATGATTAACTATCATGTGTACCAATTGATATTGGTCAGGTTTTATCATCAACCAATTGGGAATTTAAGGGTCAAGTTGTGAGGCGAGTGATGCTGAATGCAACTAGCAAATCAATCAGTTAATTTGTGACCTGCATTAATGGCAACAAGTCCCATTACCTTAGCAAGTCGCTTGCCAAATATGGTTGGCTTACGGGCCAAGAGGAAAACATTAGGGACAAATTTTCCAGCTCATTCCATTTTAGGTCTTGAGGATGTCCAATGACGGAATCCTAGCCAAGATGGGGAAGACCATAGCTGATGAGACGATGATGGGTATTTCAATACAATGGCTGCGTTTCATCAATATGATGCCAACTGAGGGTTGGGCGCTGAATTCCCACTATAAATCCTTATTAATTCATTTAATTAAATCAACACTTTACAGGACACTTTACCATTCTATTTTTCTTCAAGTATATTATTGCTGTGCTTTAATTGGAGACTCTTTAGGATAAAGAGTAAGGATCTGAGCATGGATTCAGAGAAGAGAAGCTGAATTGGGGATTGCTGCTGACTGTATGTCACCAGTGAAAAGCCATAAAAGAAGATCTGAGCGTGGATCAAGTTAGGTGGTATAAGGGAACGAATCCCTATTGAGAACATCCTAAGTATTTTGAGTGGAAATACTGGTCAAGCGTTGGACTCAATTCTAGCACTTTATTCAACTACAGATAATAGTCTCCATACTATCATCAAATGAATACATATTACTATCAGACAACGTGGAGAATTGCACAACACTGAGCCTGTGTAGTTAATTAATTTAGTGGTTATCAGCTGAGAATAATCAAGATACTTATAAATTTTAACAATTGGTGCTCACTACAGTGGTGTAGTTGAGTAAGATACTAGGACATGATGTCATATGAAGATGTTTTTAATTCCAGCAATGAGTTACTATGGAAAGTAATGTCATTGGAGAAGAAAAACGGAAAACTTAGTTCAAGAAGTTCAATCCTAAAGATGGAATGTGAAGTGGATCAGGTTCAATTGCATTCACTCAGCTTAGACGTGGAGCAACTAGTGAAGCCAAACAAATAAGATACACAAGATTTTGGAAAAGGACTTGCAACCTAGATAAGGAAGTGTCTAGTGCTTCAAGAAAACCTGTTCCACCTGACATCTACCTAAGATGAAGATTAGCAGGGCCAACTTGGGTTGAAATTAGGTCCACTTGCAGTAGTCCTGAGTATCATCAGGGCCAACTCAGGTTGAAATTGGGTCTTCTTGAAATAGTCCTGGGGATCAGAAAGGCAACTTGTTGAAATTGGGTCCGCTTTAAATAGTCCTGAGGAGCTAGGTGTTAGATGAGACACTAGATAAGGCATTGGATGAGTTGATATGGAGAGTAAAATTATTTGAGGTGGGTCAACCTTGGGACAAATATACCACACCAAGAAGTTTTCTAGCCAGTACAGGTTTCGAACTCAAAACCTGCACTTAGGGATTGATATGGAGAGTAATCAATTCAGATAATTGGATTCTATTACCAATAAAGAGCACAAGGTCAAAAAAGAAAACGATTAATCCAAGATAGTAGAGAAAATCATTTGCCCCAATATTACTCGATCAATGAGGCAGAAATTGCTAGAGGTGAAGATTATCAATTCAAAACAAAATTGGATAATGCTAACGAGGCTATATAAATCTGTGTGTTTAAGGGATCGTTTCCAGACCCACCAGTGCATATATTTCAAACTTTTTGGATAACAACGAATGCCAAATAATGTTTTAAGAGAAAAACAACAAGAGCAATTGAATGGAACTTTTGACAAATTAGAATCCACAATTGAATGAGACAATCTAGCTTTTCTCTCTTGTAACAATCACTTTAGTTACTACAGTTTGATTTAAACAGCAAATTTAGATAAAAATAAACAGGAGAGATGGGTGACTTTATCAGTAAAAATAATACAACATAAGTGAGTGTCATGGCAAGCGGTGCACATAATGGTGCAACTAAGGGAAAGAAACGCCCTGGAGGGGGACCAGGAACTTAATCCATAAAGAAATTGCAAACTCAGACACTGTCTGGGTTTATAGTATTCACTGTAAAGCATGCACAATATATGTACATTCAGTTCAACCAACCCTTGTCAAAGGTGGAGCATGGAATCAGACTCTTCCTTGGGGATGAGTCACTGACCCTGTGGGAGAAAAAATGTGAGGCACAGCCCTCACTTTTCCCTCATGCGGTGTATGTAGCCACCAACAACATGGGCTGCAGCTGTATTTATATTGGTTTTGAAACAGCCAATGAAGCCAATGCCGCAGCAAAAATATGCATGGAAATTGCTTTCCCTGAGGGAAAAAAAATCGTGTGCATCATGTGCACTAGATGAAACAAAGTGAAAATTTTGTTCATCTCTTTTGACTTGCTCCCCACCAACCTTCCTTGTAATGTAATTGAGGAGGAGCTCTGCAAATGTCTCATGGCCTACAGAGAAATTCAGCAACTCAAATTACAGCAATTTCGCCTGATGCCCAACCTGTGTATGGGCAAAGCTATCACTGTAATCAACCCCTTCCCAGAAGTGGAAGAGGACTTATCCAGAATTCCCTGCACAGCAGAATTTCACTTTGCAGATGGGGGCCAGTTAGCTACATTCTGAGTTACACCAGAACGCGCACTGCCCATTTGCAACCACTGTGGCTCACTGGGCCACAAGGAACATGCATGCCCTGTGAAAGAGGGCTTAATGGAAAATGATTATTGTGAGGAAGCAATGGATAAAGATAATGAAAACTTCGCCAAAATGACTGACAGTCACCACCCATTCCGCTGGGGTGAAGATGGACTATACTCCATCGTGGACCCAGTTACAAGCAAACAATGTAAAGTGGCACAAAAAGCCTTCAAGTGAGCAGCAGCTGAAGTGGTGGCACACGCGGAGTCCACCATTAAACCCAGACAAATTCAGGAGGATATTTTGGATATTCACTGAACCAACCAATTAGAACAATTTGCCCAGGTCAAAAATTTTCACAGTAACCTGACTGAGTCACAAAGCAACATCAGTCATGCACATACTGAGGAACAATGCAACTGCAATTTGGGCGAAAATGCGGTGCACAATTCACCAAAGTTGAGCCTCAAAAATATAGAATCCAATCAACAATCTGCATCAAATCAGCACAAGACCTGTTCAGGAAAGGTTGATACAAATGCAAAAAACCACAATTCCCATGAATTATTGGGTCAGATCAAGGGAACCAATAATGGCAGTGAAAGAGTTGGAGTACAGATGCGGAGCATGGCCAAAATGAGCTGCAGTGGGATAGGGCCAGAGGGCCCTCCCAACTGCTCCTGAGGTGTCACGGGCACCTCAGTGTCAATAGGGATGCTAAACATTGTGGGAGCCAGGGCTCATATATCCCAAGCCAAAAAGCTGGAATTTCTGCAAAAACCTCTTGTAGACATCTTGGCCATCCAAGAAACCCACTGTCTACAAGGGGAAGAAAGATCCTGGTCAGCCAGGGTCGCACCATCACAATCAGTATGGACGTCTCACTGTGGGGTGATTGTCCAAAACAACAAAAAATTTAAAATTACAAATTCATCATCACACTTACATGGTCAAGTCCTGGTAGCAACAATCACATGCCAAGAGGAAATAATTTAGATAGCATGTGTCTATGCACTGTGCACTGCAACTGAGAGAAAACAATCTTTTGAAAATATTCCTACTCTCACCCTCCCACCAGATACCATTATGTTAGGCGATTTCAACTGCTGGGATAACCCTGATACAGATTGATGGCCTAATCCCAGGGGAAACCCACCTGGACACATTGAATTCCGCACAATTAAGGCATCTCTTGGCTTACAGGATGCTCTTCCCCCAGTTCACCACATCTTCCTCACATGACGCGGCCTAACATACGCGAGGGAGCACTCATATCAAAGAGTCGCATTGACCACATCCTCATCCCACAATCCCACCACCCAATAATCTCCAAGTTTACAACAAAAAAGATCAATTTTTCTGACCACCGATTGGTTATGGTGAAGTTAGCGCCAACCCATTCCCACACACAGGTGTCGCCTTGGAGAAAGCTTCACCCAGAAAATATAAAATTGCCCAAGATATCTGACTGGATTGAAAATGAGGCTACAAACCAAAAATTTACAGCCCCATTCACTTTGGATCACATCAGAACATGGGAAATTTCAAAAAAGATTTAATCAACAAAACCTGACATATTGCATCACATAAGTACACCGCAGACACAGCCACAATCAAGCGTACATTGGCGGAATTAGACCACCTGTAGATAAATACTCTGAGATCTGGCTATAGCCCCAACTGGGGACTCAAATGGGCAGAAATTTCTGCTCAACTTAACAATCTCATCTTTGAACACCAACACAGAATCAAAGTATTAAACAAAGGTATGTTCATAAAGGAAGGCGAAACCTGTTAAACATACTTTTTCCGCCAATTCCACTCCCACAGAAACCAGCCCACATGCACACAGGTCCGTAAGACCAATGGCACCGTGACAACTGACCCTGAGGAGGTCAAGGCGGAAGTACACCGTTATTACACCAAATTATATTGTGAAACGCCAACAGATTCACAAAAAATTAAAGAATTTATACAAACTGCCAAGATACAAAGTACACCACTGAATTACAACATACTATCCCTAATTACATGGGAGGAGCTTTGGGAGACAATTCGCGGTGCACCACTTAGGAAATGCCCAGGGCCTGATGGGATACCCTACAAATTTTACAAAAAATATTTTCAACAAATCGCCCCCCCTATTGCCGTCTATGAACTAGTGCTTGTTGGAAACACGCCTATTACTAGGCTTCCATAAATCCTACATTATAACCTTGTATAAAAAGGGTGACAAGTTTGACCTGGCCAACTGGCGCCCAATTGTACTCTCTGGCACTGACACAAAAATTCTAACAAAAATTTTAGAAGCTAGATTAGGCGCAATTGCATCTGACATCCTATCACCCAACCAGTTTGGGTATAAACCAGGACGTTCAATCTGGAACAACATTCACCCTGTTGCAAACATTTGCCAATCCAAAGCAACTGGTGCCCTGGTCTTCTTGGATCAGGAAAAGGCGTAAGACCGTGTTAGCTGGCCATACCTAAAAGAATGTCTACACGCCTTCAAACTCCCACCAAGATTCATAAATGGGCGTAGCTCCTAACAGAATCTGCAACCATGGCTGTATGCGGCCCTGGATTCCTAACAAACAAGATTAAACCACACTCATCGATGAATCCCCCCTTGGGTTGGGACCATCTAGTACTAAAAAAAGATTAAACCAAACAGAGGGCTCAAACAAGGGGATCCCCTCAGCCCACTCCTATACAACTTCAGCTTTGACCCACTCCTCCGAGTAACTGACTCATGTTTCATGGGAATAACCTCACAAGGACAGCCAACAGTCAAGATACTGCCTTTACGGATGACTGCGTAGCAGGTATAGCAAACAATGAAGATGCCTAACAGCTGGAACGCACTCTAGAGGAATACTTTAAAGTGAGCAATTGATTGCTCAACAAAAGAAAGACAGAAATCATCCTATTAGGCAAATACACAAACAATTGGGCCACAACATCAGAACCTCATACCAACACACAAAGACAAACCCAATCATTTTACCCTTTGCAACACCTCTCACCACCACTCCTGTCCGACACCTTAGAATCTGGCTAGAATCAGGGGGATATGCTAATGAGACAATGGAAAGTAACCTGTTACAAAGGGTATCCAAACGCGTCGCCTCCCTCAAGGGAAGAACCCCAGGATTAACAGGACGAGTTACAGTTGCTAACTCGCTCATCTTCCCAATACTATGGTACCCTGCCCACGCGATCGCCTTCTCACCTACCTTTATAACCTCAATCCGCGCGCTTATCCATGGCTGGCTGTGGCCTGGCTCTCACCCTCCTATACGGATGGAAACACTATTTGGCTCATGCTCAAACGGAGGCATGGGACTAATGGATTTTAAGAGCCACGCCAATCACATCCTAGGTACCTGGATAAAGGAAGTCCTTGCTCCAGACCTCCCGCAACAACATTGGTCCAGAGCAGCAAGGACTAACTTTGCACAGGCGCTCAAATTAACCAACCCACATAGTCCACCCAGACTACTTTCATACCTTGCCAAGCACCCTACTGCAACGGGTCCGCATGGAACCTCCCCTCATTTCAAACATATCCTCCAAACTATCCGCCATATGGGATGGACCATAGAGAACATGGGTACTATACAGGGAAGGGGATGACCCAGCCCCCAATTTAAATTAAGAAACCCAGAAAACCACCCCCAGAGAGATATGCTCGCAACAACCCCAAACATAGCTAGGATAGAATACCTAGATATGTTGGAAATTCCCTATGATTTAACCACACAGAAGGCAATGTGGAAAATGACTCACCACCCACTCCTACAGCCGAGGATAAGAGCAAACGCTTGGCGCTGTCTGAGAAGGACCTATAGGATGGCGGACCGCTCCAATTCCCTCCAAGAAACATGTGCAGTATGTGGAGGGGGGGATCCCTACATCACTGCCTGGAAACATGCCCCCCAACCAAAGTTATATGGGAGGAAGTCGCACGCCTGCTCAAGATCCAAAACGAACAGGAAATCTCGATATTAGAGAGCATCTTCACGCTACAGATCGAGTCACCAATTTTATCCAAACTCCATTCCCTAATAATACCCATTGCAATGTGGACAATACACACAATTGCATAAGATGCGTTCAAGGGCACGGTCCCAACCATTCATGGGGTTATTAACAGATTCTATGTCCACTTACTAGAGCACTTCCAAGCCTGGCCCTATGGATATATGAGACCAAGGCAAAAAGCGCTCATAGAATCATGGTTCCCACTCTGGTTCCTCCACACAGACCCTTTCCTTCACACCTGCTCCATAGCAGGGGAAACCCCCTCATAGTAATGCACCAACCCCCCATACCTGGCAGTCCCACTGGCAACAGGGGTAACTTGAGTACCCTGGGGTGCCCAATTTTTATTTTTCAGTTATTTCCTTAGTCTTACATATATTCAGTAATGTCTGTCCCCTGGTTGGCTTACCTCAGTTAAATAAACAATTGAATAAGATATTAAGACTCAAGCGTCAATTGCAAAGTATTATTTGGAATTAGGTCCTTTTTGAAGAATGACAAGTCAGCATTGAAGGTCCATTGAATGGAAACAGTATAAGCATTTTCAAAGTTGGCAAGTGTTGCCTTAATGTGAGAAAACAGCGCTGCTGGTCATATGGTGAAGAAGGTTAATACTAAAAAAGAAAAAGTATTGTGTCTCAAAGAAAATAATTGCAATGTTCCCAGAGGACCACTGAAACATTAAAGTGGTCATGTCTTAAGACTTTGTTAAGTCCTAAAAGAGGACCACTGAACCAAATAGATGGTTAATTTTTAAAAGAATAAGATTTTGAATTATGATAACTGGTAGGTCATATTATACCTAGGAACCATTTTGGATGAAGTGGAAAAGAAGGACCTCAGAACCTAATTTTAGGTTAATAGTCCCATTGCAAAAGAAAAAACAAAATAAGGTAACAATTATATAAATTTTTAAATATCAATTTTAATGTTCATGATTTTAGGACCTACAATGAGATAACATTATTGGAAAGGCTGTACCAAAGAGTGTCCAAGATATCCAAGTGTTACTTAAAATGGTCGGATACTATAGAAGATTCATTCAGGATTTTGCAAGGATCGCTGAACCCCACTTTCATTTACTGAAGGATCCAAAAAAGTTTTGTTTGAAGTGAAGAGGCCAGAGATCCTTTGATGAGTTATGTTAGTATTTAATATAATCTCCAATTCTAAAAATGTCCAAATTTCAATTGAGAATTTACTATACAAATCAATGCTTTGTTGACAGCAATTGGCGCCATATTGAGCCAAGTAGATGAACTTGGGGATAAACGTCTGTTGGTGTATGTGAGCCAGATACTCTCAGCTGCTGAGAGGAATTATACTATGCCTGAGCATTAATGCCTTATGGTCACTTACACCTGTAAACAGTTTTGGGTGTATATCCATGGAAAATACTTCAAAGGGGTGATGGACCACTCCTCATTGCATTGGCTACACATTTTACAAGAACCAGAAGGACAACTGGCCTGATGGGCACTAAAGGTACAGGCTTGTGATTATGAGACAGTCCACTGATCTGGAGCTTCTCATCATGATGTGGATGAATTATTGCAGTTACTAATGGTCCAGGTGGTATACCAGCAGGTGATTGAGCTGTTCCAAAGAATGTATGATGGAGAAATTGGATATGAGCCCATAGAAATCCAAGGTGTGCTTCAAAAAGTGATGGAAAACAATGAGACCATGGATGGACAAGTATTCAAGATGATCAAAGGAAAACGTTTACTATTCTTAAAACCATCAGAACAAGCGCATATTCAAGACGCTCATAAGGCTGTCAGGCATGGAGGCCTGAGAAAAATAGACTAATCATAATTTCCATTATTACTACTAGGAGTCCATCAACTGTGATGTTGCTGGCTATCTGGCTTGCTGTGTGGAGTGCCAGTTGTACAAGCCTCATAAGAGAATGACTTGATAACAACTGGTTTGCCCTGGATTTGCTTGGCATATGATGTCCATTGACATGATGGTACCACTGATGATGAGCAAAGGGGGAGTCAAGTACATCATAGTTGTAGTTGACCATCTGACAAGATGGGTTGAGATGAAGTCCCTATCAAAAGTAGACACTACCAGCACGGAAAAGTTTATCTTAGCTCAAGTAGTATACTGCCACGGATTCTCGCAGGTCCTGCTGAGCAACTTTAGAACGACTTTTCATCTCAGTGTGATCCTGCGATTAGATAACATAATGGGGATCTAAGAAGTTGTGTCTGTACCCTACTGGCCAGATATGAACGGACTGGTAGACTGAGCTAATGTGATGCTGGCCACAATGCTGAGGAAGCTGGTCGCAAGAAGAACACCCTCATGGGGAACGTACCTTAGTTCAGTGACATTTGCCTACAATATAAATCATCATAGGCGATGGGAAAAATGCCATTTGAGTTGCTATACAGAAGGAAGGCCGCGTTACCGCCAGTTTTATATTTGGTGGTGGAACCAACATTGAGGATGAGTTCCAAGAAGTGCCTGAACTTATTGACAAATATCCTGACCAAAATTCAATTGCAAGTATTTGATACAGCTTTAAAGAAAAGTATTTTAGCAAAAATGACAGATTATAAGAACTGAGCGGCCTAATCATAATACTAAATAGGGGAAAGAGTTGCCTATTGCAATACATATGGTTTCAGGAGAAGAAACAAGTTGGATGTGTTGTGGTCAGGTCCGTTTGAGATTATTTCCAAGATGGCGATGGACGCCAACCTCATCAAGAACCTCATGGATGGAAGGATAGTAAATCAAGTCCATGCTAAGTATTTAAAGCAATGGTTCAATGAAAAAATAATTAAAAGGAGTTCATGAAGGACTGCTGAACCATTAAGTTGTTTATGACCTAATGATTTAGTTATTATAAAAAAGGACCGCTGAACCAAACTAGATGGTTAAGCCTTAGAAAGTAAGACCTCTGAACCATATAAAACTGATATGTCTAAGTATACATAAGATCCAGTTTGGGTGAATAAAACAATAAGATGGACCACTGAACCAAAAAGGTCGGGTCCATGGAAAAAAGAAGAAAAAAATAAAAGATTGATAAAAATACACAGAAAAAATTTACTAAACTGCATAAATAAGTTATATTATTATAATTTTATTTGTTATCCTCAACTTGGGGATGATTCTGTCTATGTCACCTCTTAAGGGAGGGAAGATGGATTTCAGTGTGAGTGAATAACCCATCAAAATTTATGTGAGATTAGATGCTAGCAAGGGTAGACCTACTAAAAACTAAGTTTGTTGAGTGGATGCTGATACCTGTGAAAAATTGACTAAAGGAAGATAATTGGAAATATTGGAACATACCAAACGCAATACCCCAGAGCGGGGAGGGAAGCAACAGAACAAGAGGCAGTCATTGAAAAACCCCAAGTAATCTCAATATGGCACCAGATCCAGAAGATTGGTCTTGAGTGCTTTCCAATAAGCTTCATCAAGAACATTGTACATATGGGCCAGCATCAAGCAGGGATACTAGGCGGGGTTGTCAAATCATGCCCCCTATTAAAGCCATTAATTGAAGATACTTATAGGATGCACCAGAAACAAGATAATCATGCAAGTAGCAAATGGCATCCTGCAGACAACGACTAAAAGCTTCTCAGAAGCAGAAGCAGAATGAGCGATGAAAGCCAGGAGAGGCTGGAAACTTTTATGGCCCAACTTAAAAGAAGTTGGCCAGCAAGGTGAAGAGCATAGGCTGCAACATCTTAATCCAGAATGTTTTGAGATTGAAGAAGTTCAGAGCTATGGACAAAGCCTAAGTTTCTTGGGCCCTTAATTCTGCATAGTGGAGTTCGAAATGTTTGATGTTTCCAATGGCTAGTTTGGTTGCCAAAACCAGCTGGCTTGTAATAATGACAAAGTCAGAGAAAAAACTCCAGAAGCAAGTCTGATCTAGCAAGGAATGAATGATTGAAATTAAAGGGCATTGCTTCAGGAGGTTCAATGATGATGGTAGGAGAACTTCAAATGGAGCTGAATCCAGGAGAGTTTCAAAATCTAACTCAGGAATTGATGACAGAGGAAGGATTTGTCACAAGTTTTTTAAGACTATTACTACCTGGTTTGATTGAGGTTGGTCAATGTTTCCAGTAATTCCATGGAATGACTACCCATGGCTACTTGACTGGGAGTATGAGTCCTGTAAGGACCATAGAAGAGATTCCAACGTGCAGATCAGCCCATCAGTTGGAAGAGCCAAAGGTCTTTATCAGACATACTATTAAGCAGTTGTTGATACAGAGGCTCCAAATTTGACATATGAGTTGGATGAGAGGGTAATGTTGAACTTTTATTGATAGTCAACATTATGCACTCTGAAATTAGTTAGGATTTTTTGGATAAATTAGTTATAAAATTAATGGGTTAAGCTCTCCTTAGAAGAATTAGGAATATATGAGCCAAGAGGTTAATATGAGAAAATAAAAAGGGTGAATATAAATGAGCATTTTTAATTGCGCTGTGAAATCCACATTGATGGCAAGGATCTCCTGTCAAGGACAAGGAGAAAATCAGGAAATTGAGGATGCCGGACCAAGAATCTTGAATATGACAGTGAGACATATGCCCTGACAGGGGAAAAACTGGATCCTGGGATAAATATCATGAGTAAATTGATCAGCCCGGCATGAAAGAAGGTCATGAGAACCACGCTCTGAGTAGGTGGTAGTGAGGAGGAAGAGGAAGAGAGCTACATGTCAAAGGTCATCCTGAGCGGCGTTGAGGACTGATTGATTTTGCTCTACTTGTCAAAAGAAATATTTGATCAAGTGTCCAAAGTGGTGTTCTCCTGTCCTAGTCCTTTTCTCGCTGGAAATCTAGGCATGAAGGGGGATGTGTTAGAATTTTTGCCCGTATTCTCAGCTAACTAGATTACCAGAGGTCGCTAGGGGATAATTCCCTATAGCGAAGTGATTTGGATATCAGTTGACCCTGATTTCAGGGTAACAATGTTTGGGGGATTTTAGGTAATTCGCCTGGGTTGAATCCATCAGGGATCAATCCAGTTGAATGCTTAAGATCTCGTCATGCAGAGTCACCAACGAAATGGGGCATCTGATAGTTGATCAATGATTAACTTTCAGGTGTATCTATTGGGATAAGTTAGGTTTTACCACCAAAAAATTGAAAATTTAAGGAGAAAATTGCGAGATGAGTGATGCCGCCTGCAACTAGTGAATTAAACAGCTGTTTGTGACATACCTTAAAGGGTAACAAGTCCCATTACCTAAGCAGGTCGCTTGCCAAATATGGTTGGTATACTAGTATTGCGATTAAAACGTTAGGGACACGTTTTCTGACTCTTTCCATTTTAGGTCTTAAGGATGTCCAATGACGGAATCCTAGCCAGGATGTGGAAGACCATAGCTGATGAGACGATGATGGGTAATTCAATGGCAACGGCTGTCATTTCATCAATGAAGTGCCAATTGAGGGTTGGGGCGTTGAATTCCCACTAGAAATTTCTTAAGAATTCACTTAATAAAAACAACACTATATAGGACACTTTACCATTCTATTCTTCTTCAAGTATATTATTGCTGTGTGATTTAATTAGAGACTCTTTAGGATAAAGAGTAAGGATATGAGCCTGGATCAAGTTAGGCGGTATAAGGTAACGAATCACTATTGAGTAGATTTAGGTATTTTGAGGGGAAATACTGGTTAGCGTTGGACCCTATATTAGTATACTATTCAACTCAGATGATAGTCTCCATACTATTATCAAACAAATACATATTACTATCAGACAACGTGGAAATTTGCATAATACTGAGCCTGTGAAGTTAATTAATTTAGGGGTTATCAGCCAAGTTTAATTAATAAACCTGTAAATTTTAACATTCCTTAATATGCAATAAGGAGTTTCATATCTGATTTTCTTAGTATTATTGGAAGTTAAAGTCTAATCAATAGATTCAATGAGAGTTGATTTCCGCTTAACAATTGCAAAACTTTACAGGTTTTCTCTTATCCAAACCGACTTAATCCTAATCTTCCTAACACTCCTAATGAGATGCAAATTTCCATGTCCCTGATAATCCTTAAGCAGAAACCCCTTCAGGCTGATATGCCATTTGATTTATTTTATCAGTTGGAGATGATGTGGTACACAAAAAGGGACAAATGTTGTCCTCTTCTGTACTAGATGGAATCTAAGCATCTGGAATGTATCTTGGACCTATCTGAACTGTTTTCTAAGGGGTTGCTGTGTCACTAAAGCGGCAGTTAAAGTTTAAACTGGTCTGCCAGTCTGGGTGCAATAACACCTAAAAAGTGAGTCCAAATGCTGGGGGTGCTTCTTGAACTTCATTATATTGTGCTGTGAAGGAATTGATCAGCAAACGCCAATAGGGTATAACCATGTATAGAAACAGGCAACGAACCAGGATTTCATGGACTCAGGGCTCATGGGTATGGGTGATAGGAATAATGAGATCAGATTGGGTGGTTTGTATTTCATCATAAAAATCAAAATTGAGGCACAGAAATTTTTATTGAAGTTAAAGTTATAAAATTGACTAACAAAAATTCTCAGTGTGTTATGACTGCTTAAATATACAATCAATTTTGAACATCTTAGGAAAGCTCAGGATTGGGGCCCTCAATGTTAAGTATAACCTGGAGAACTTCAAGTGAAATGGGTGATAAAATGAACTTAATATAAACCAACTTCAAGATTAATGTTGGTGTGCTGAGTCAATGTCAGTTCATCTGTGGATGACCAAATTGTGGATTTGTTGCAGTTCTGACAATTGGCGCAATGATCTCTCGCCTGATGGGCAATTGGGACCTCCTAAGGCCACCACACTTAGGGAGTTCTCAAGAGGTCAGGAACGGTTTTGTGGCACCCAACTGCTTGTTCACGGTTCTTTGGCATCTGTTTAGCCAAGCAGGATTCATCAGATAGGGAATTTGATATTTTTGGGGAGGGTTACAAACTGACAGCAATTTTTGATGATAACCCAATGCCATTAGCAAATTCTAATGAAGATTCAATATTGGATGTTTTCTTCATTAAAGGTACACGCCCGTCAGGCTCTGTTCCCAATGTTTTAATGGTGTGTTCCAAACTGACAACAATTTTCAATTATGGACCAATGCCATTGGTTAATGTTACTGAATCTTTGACAACTACTTTTTCTGCTGAATGTACACGACTGTTGGGCTTTGTTGCCAATGATTCACAACTGTCAACTACCAAGGCCAAACGTTCATCTCTGTTAATCATGTTTGGCCCCTTTGCCCCATGCAGATGCCAATTCTTCACCAACTCGCTACAGATCTCCTCAATTCACCATATTAATTCTCTAGACGTAAAAACTGGAGTTGGGGCAGGATCCTCAAAGGGTAATATGTGACCCACTGCTTGTCCATCACATGGGCAAGGTAGCCCTGGGAGATGAGGGGGCTGGTAGTTTTCTTGGCCCCTTCTTGGATATGAAAGGGAACATTTTCAATCCAAAGGAAGGGTGCTTCCCCTGGACTTACATGCTGTTTCTCTATACTTTACATGAATCAAGTCAGTGGAAGCTTCCCATTAAATTATAATTTCCAATTAAGATTTCATTTGCTTTATAATTTTCCTTTTTAGTTCATTCTATGCAGTATCATAAACAATTAAATTACCTTTAATATTTGTGCTTAAATTTAGGTGGTTAATTTTATCCATTTCAGTCTCCCATATCTTTTTCTGTAGTGCACATCATTATGAGCAGCAACAACTGATGATCAACGGATGAATTAGTGTCTTAGAGTCCATTTTATCAATATAAACTCAGGGTTCATTTCTATTCTAGTTGTTGGTGCTGCAAATGATAAGTTTGAGTTGGCTGCTGCAGGAGAAGGGCCTAGGGGAGGTAAATTTGCTCTATTTGCAAACTTGCAGTCTCAGGGAACCATCTGAGTGACCAATCAACTACTATCACTTTGACTTGAACCCCTCTATCTAATGGGGAAACCTATGCTAAGTGGCACATGTAGATTGGGCACAATGTGCACCATGAAGCACAATTTTTAAAAGGGAATCCTAAATTATAATGATAGGGAAACTTATTATTAAGTTTGTGTAAATTTGGAAAGCAAAACAGTCTATTGGTCTCAAAAAGTGAGGACATTGTCTTAACTAGATGGAATGAGCTTTTATGGATTACCATGTTGTTTCTTGGTGCTACATCCTCTTCTTGTGTTATAGATACTTTTCAGTGCTTTTAAGAGGAAAGAGTCAGAGTTTTAAAATGGTCATGAGTATTGATTTGAAGAGGTTATGGGGCGTATCATGATAGACTGCTCCCTAATTGCCAATAAAAATTTATAAAATCATCCAAATCAAGATGCGCTCTACCTGCATTGACCCAATGGTTGATCAGCACAATTTAAGTGAAAAAAAAGATCTTGTATAAAAAAAGAAATCTAGAATTATTGAATAGGAACAAAATAAATATTAGATCATAAAATCTTATCCAAAATCAGAATAATAAGGGAAGCGAAATTTAGAAAATTTGAAGATTTGAAATTGGGGGAATTAGGTAAGATAGGCTATGATAGGGGAAAGCTTTCCTGTGGTATGTTTACATTTTTGGCTGTGTTGTTTTGGAATTTCTCTACACAAGAGCCTAATCATCTCACTGTACAACCAGATAGTTAAGGCGGGGGTGGGAATAGATGGTTTTTAAGAAATAGATCGCAGGTACCACCTGTTTTATTGCATCCTGTGTAAAGCCTATTAACAGAGGTTAAATTATGATGCCTTAATCTTTTAGGATCTTTCCTTCAGGTTTAATTGTTTAGAGATAATTGTATGGCGCTTCTATTGTTGGATGTGTTTCCAGGTTTTTTAGGTTAAAAATCATTTTTACATGTGGGCTTGTCTCTAAACCAGATTTTCAGTTGCTTTACATAATCAATCAGAGCACTTTTTTGGCTGTCTGCCTTTAATGGTAAGTTTACAGACCTCACTATGGGATGGTATCCCTTTCCACCAAGCCATTATTGTTTTTATGTTTTCAACAACGCACTAAGTGTTTATTAAAGCATTCTGTTATTAAGCCACAGAATGGGTGTAGTTACTACATGAAATGATAGCTTGGCCCAAAGAGGTTAAGTGTTTTAACAACATTGCTTCAAAATTAGGTTTCTTGAAATTTTTGATAGACTAGTCAATTAGTTGCTGGTCAGTTACTTGCAGTTGGTGTTTTGGTAAGTCTGGGGGAGCGTCTCCTCTGCCTGGACTGGGTGGTGTTACCATTTCCAAAAAGGATCTGAAGAGGGAAGCTGTCCCTCTTGTCTCACAAGGTGATCTCACCATGTGGTCAATGATCGTTGGGTAATAGCCTTCTCTCTGAAGATCCCACCACCTGTCCCTGTGATTGCCTCCACCAAATTAGTACGGGAAATGAGGAAATTCGCGCCAAAATAACTGGATATCACCACCCCAAGGGCTGAAAGGTTACTATGAAGTCATTGCACTGAGCCCTCAAAATCAAGGTCTGGAAACCTTAAACCCATAGAAATGAAGACCAACGGGTCACACATTCAGTAAAGAGGAATCAAGTGTCGAATCCTCAGCAAAATTTGCCAATGGCATCAGAAAATTTGGAAATGTTGCCGTCCATTTGAAACCTGCTTCAATACCTTGGGGCAAAGCCCAATGGGTGGGTTCCTCTTAGGAAAAATGTGTCCAGTGTCAAATCCTTGGTAAAACTTGCCAATGGCATCAGGACATTGTAAAATGTTGTCACCAATTTGAAAATACCCTCAAAAATATTGGGGATGAAGACCAATGGATTTATACCTCCTAAGATAAATGTATCAAGGGCCGATTATTTGGCAGAACTTGCTGATGGCGTTAGGATAATTTCAAAAGTTATCTATAGCTTGAAATACCTCCCCTCAAAAATCAGGATTGTCATTTAATGCATCTCACTTGGACAAACACATGCTAAAGCGCCCAGGTGCAGGCGTGTTGGATATCCCAAACCTGTTTCCAACCAGTTGGGAGTGCACCTATATGTGGTGGCCTTGGGAGCTTTCCATTGCCTAAGGTGAGAAGCTGTCACGCTAACCATTGAAATTTGCAGTGAAACACCAGTTGGGCATCTGAGGTCAAACTGAAAGTGACTCGGCCTGCTGCAACTCCTTTTAAGTCAGTAAGATTGAATTTTTTTCCACCTCCCCTTTGAGTTCGCCATGTTAGGTAAAATCTTTAATTTAATTTATTGCGGGGAAGGCCAACCATGGGATGGACACTTCCAAATATGACTCAGAAGAGATAAAACTTAGTACCAGGGGAGGCACCCCAGAGAAGCGATGCTATCTCTTGTTGCCAGCGGGAACGCCACTTATGGGGAGGGGGAGGAAACGTGTGAAGGGGCCATAGCCACAATTAAGCACTTGTGGAGGAAGGGGTCTGATTTGATGAACCAGACTGGGAACCAGGAAGAAACCAGCTGTCGGCAACGTGGTGGGAGGTATCCAAATATCCACACTTGAAAGTGGTCCACCAAATGAGACTGGAATCTTTGGACCGCTTCTGGGAGGGTGGGGGTGGAGCCTGCGATGGCATCTAAGACAATCGTGTGGATGGTCCACATGGCGATTGCAACCACCAAAGCACGAAGGGAAGGCAGAAGGGGGGAGGCCATTAATAGAGCGAACATATCTCTTGACAGATTGAAGAGATGTGTTTGATCCTGGCCCAGAAGACGTTGAACTTCGCGCCATATCACTTTAGAGGTAGGGCACTTCTCCAGGCGGTGAAAAAGCGTTCCATACTGGCCACACATGACACATGATGAGTGTAAAGCGTTAGAGCGCTCAGCTGTACAATACACCCGCCTCAGGCAGCGCCACACATGGGAGCGGACTTGAGGTTGCAACAGAGGATGGTGTACTATTTCCAGATATTTTTTTGGGTCTCAATGGAGTAAGGGATGTCCATCATGTCCAGGTAGTCCACCCTGGATAGGACATGGGGTCGAATGGGGATCACGCCATCATGGATGGGTAGCCCCTGTAAATCTTGTGTGAACTGAGGAGAGGGGCGGCCTCTTTGGGTTGTATGTCCGCTAATATGAATTCTCCACTCAGCGCTCCGCATGGAGAGGAGGATTCGTTTGTAGTGGGTTTTAGTCCCGTGAGGACCTGTGGCTGATGTATGTGAAGCGAGGTATTTCATCAGGGAGTGGGGGTTCGATGGATTGTTGAGGCCCAAGGCGCGGGAGAAGTTGGAGCGGGCTGCGTGGGACCAGTGTTGGGAGGGGAGTGTAGGGGTGGTGACGGCCGCAATCCAGGTACCCAGGATCTTGGCGGCATGGGCTTTGAAGTCAAGCAGGCCCATGCCACCATGATGTTGAGGGCCAAATATGACCTCTAGCCGCACTGGTGGAAGGCGGCCTGACCAAAGCCATCCTTGCAGCAAGGCGTACAAGGATTTGTAGAAGCTTGGGGAGAAGGGGATGGCATGGGCTCCAAACCAGACTTTGGAGAGGAGCATGGAGTTGGCTAAAACAGCCCTGCCAGTAAGGGAAGTAGGGTGGTCTCTGAGAGAGGCGATTCGCTTTGTCACGTTATCCAGAATATGGCACTCCATTACTGCTGACGCGTATCCGCCTGCCTCCATCCACACGCCCAGATGGTGTACTGGTTCTATGGTAGGACGTGGCATGAAGGGGAGCACCAGTGGGGCGGTGTGTTTTGAATTAGTAGGGCGAGGAAATGGGCGAGCAGATGGGCTGGGTTGGGAATTAATTACTGGGGTCCAGCAGTTCTGAAACTGACCAAGGAGGATGATTTCAGTTTTGGAAGCGTTCAGTGCCGCGTTGCTTACCCAGGAATACTCCTGGATGAGAGCTTCAAGCGCGCGTGCATCTTGATTATTAGACACCCCCACCACACAATCATCTGCGAATGCCATTATCTTGACTGGGGCTTGGCCTGGCATGTGGACCCCAGTGAGTTGGGCATTCACATTTCGCAGTAGTGGGTCAAGGCTGAAGTTGTATAAGAGTGGGCTCAGGGGGTCCCCTTGTCGCAAGCCCCTTTGATGGAGGACTACTTCCGTTAGGAAGCCAGGGCCACGCACTGCCATTGTTGAAGATTCTATGAGCAGCATTACCCAGTTGATGAAGCGAGGGGGTAGGCGGAATTGATGGAGGCAGGCCCTGAGGTATTCCCAGTTTACTCTATCATAGGCCTTTTGTTGGTCCAAGAATACAAGTGCCCCAGAGGCTGTGGACTGACATACATTAGCCACAGAGTGCAGGTTATCCCAAAACAACCTTCTAGGGATGAAACCGAATTTTTCTGGGGAGATGGTGGCAGATGCTACAGTCCCTAAACGGATTAGCCATGATTTTTGTTAAAATTTTGGTGTCTGTGTTTGTTAGAGAAATGGGGCGCCAGTTGGCTAAGTCTAGCTTATCCCCTTTCTTAGAAAGTGTGACAGTGAAGGCCTCATGTCCTCCTGGTAGGAGGCGCATTTCCATCAGGCTTTGGTTAAGTGAGGCGAGCAGCAATGGGGATATATATTTGAAATACTTTTATGTAGAACTCATATGGAATGCCATCTGGGCCTGGGCATTTTCAGTTTGGTGCACCGCGAATGGCTGTCTATAATTCGTTTAGAGTAATTAAATTCATTATTTTCTGGGTATTGGAAAATGGAGCAGATGTGGGCTCAGTCGAGAAATTCCGCTACTTTGGTCAGCTGAATTGGGTCAGAGTGGTACAACTTGGAGTAATACTGATGTGTTTCGATTGCCACTTCAGCCGGTGTATCTGCAATGGAATTATTTGATCTTTGCACCTGTGTGCAGGCCACGCTTTGGCGTGGTGCAAAATTTTTTTAAAGAAATATGCGGTGCACTTGTCGCCTTTTGTGATGCATGTGGCCCTGTACTGAACACAAACCCGATGTTTGTGTTGTCTTTTGAGTGTGTTGAGGTGGGCAGCTGCCTCTGCCCACTTCTGTCCCCATGCAGAGCTGTATCCTGTAACTGGGATGTTGGACTCCAAGTGTGCCAATTCTGCCAGAGCGCGTGAGATAACTGCTGATGTGGCTCGTGAGCATCTGGAGGAGAGATGGCAAGAGTGGTGGATGGTGTCATCTTTGAAAGTTGCCCATGTGGAAATGGGGTCCGCGCAAAACGGTGCAACAAACTTTTTTGCCATAGTTGCCTCTTCTACCCACGTGGAAAATACTGGCAACCTGAGCTTGGGGGGCGGATTTTGTATCAATGTGGGGCCTTAGCAGCCATGACATGTAGGTGGTAGGTTAGTGAGACCAGTTGGTGGTCGGAGAATTCCATTTTCGTTGTCTTGAAGTGGGAGATGTGGGGTTGGAATTTCGCCAGCGTTAGAATAATGTTGATGCAGGTCATGGACCTTAATTGGCCATTGTGGACGTGGGGCCATGTCATGTTTTTGAGCAGCGGGGCATGCTGCAGCAGCGCATCCATTAACCCAAGGGTGGCTTTTAGAACGCGTAGTTCTACATGACCCTGGGGGGCATGGGTTGAGGAAGGCCACCAGTCTGTTGGTGTGTTTAGCCAACAGTTCATGTCACTGACTATGAAGGAGTCTGGGGGTAGCGGGAGGGATTTGACCAACAAGAAAAATTCCCAATGCTCGCATGCACCATTTGGGGCATAGATGTTGACAATTGCATGTGCTACGTCAGCCCACAAGAAGGTGACAACAAGCACTCAGCCATCAAGGAAGAAATCTGACAATTAAAAATAAAAAAATTATTTTTCTGAATTAGCACCCCACAGTGCATCAACCTAAAAGGATAGGGATGGGAGGAGCATTGTTTTCCAAGCTTCCTCAGAACCTCGTGGACAGTGGGACTCCTGGATGGCCAGGATATCCACAGGTAAATTGTGTTGTAAAAAACTCAGTTTCCTAGCCCGGGATGGGGAGGCCTTGAGTCCGGCGATATTAAACGTCCCTATGGTGAAGGTTTCCCCCATCGCACCTTAGGTGCAAGGGGGTGGGCACCTGGGCCCACCATCCTCTTCTAGATCCCTGCGGGCCTTCACAGCAGCACGGGTGTTTGCAGTAACACTATAGGAGTTTTTGTTGATTTTTGTGGAAAGAGTTACATTGGCTTTAGCCTTCACTTTTTGTTTTCCCAACGTTGGATGAATTTTTTGCGGTGTGGGTGAGTTTGGTGCACCGTTGAGTGGGTCAAAAAAATTTTCAGTTGGGATGGGTCCCAAGTCAGTTTCAACTGGAGCTTGGGTGCAACGATTGGGTGAGATCAAATCTCCTATCAGATCCTTAGATTGAGTGGCCCACTCAGCATGGGCTTCCCAATCTGATTGGTTGATAGATTCCCAAGTTGCTTCCACCGTGAAGGTCTCCATTTCCTCCTGGCGTTGTGAGTGTGGGATAGCAGTGGTGGCTTTGGCCGCTTCCTTGGCCGCGGCCCTATGGGCCTGATTGGCCTTCCTTCGCTCTTGTGGGGAGATAGGCTTTACCAGTAGGTAGCAGCCTTGTGCTCCCCACGGGAAGGCCTCCTTGGTGCTTGCAGTTGGTTCATAGTGCGCCTCTCCGCTTGCCATGGCCGCCAAGGGGTGCTCTTGGAATGTGACGCCCTCCTTGATGGGGCATGCATGTGCCTTATGGCTGAATGCATCACAGTGGGTGCAAATGGGGGCGCGCTGTCCACGGTCACCCAGAATGGGTGGGTGGTATGCCCTGTGATATCAATAAAAGTGGTGTGTGGGATCTGGATTAGTTCCTTCGCGATCTCCTCAGTTGGGGTCAGTACTGCGATGGCTTTGCCAGTGCACATGTGTGGCATCAGCATGAAGCGTTGCATCTTGAAAAATTGTATTTCGCCATATACAGCGAGACCATCTTTCAGGTGTTGTTCCAAATTGTCACGTTTTACCATAGTAGGCAAAAAGTTGAATGTAAGGAAAATTTGGTTTGATTTTGTCCATCTAGTGCATTTAGTTTCGATGACCCATTGCCCTTCGGGGAGGTTGACCACTACGCGCACCGCTGCAGCCTCATCTGCTGCCATTTTGCTTTCAAAACCTAGGTCCAGCCAACCGCGTGACATGGAGTGAGGTGCAATGTACACCGGCGGTCAGGAAAATTGTGTGTACATCTTCACAAAATTTTTCTCATAAGGCTGTTTTTTGGATGTCCAGAAACACGCAGACTCCGAATTCCACTGACAAAAGTGGCTGGGAGTGTGGCGTGTTGATGTACTGGTTGCATCATGCTTGCCATGCGAATATCTCCGAGGAAATAGTGACCACCAGTTTCTTAGTATTTTTGACAATTCTGCTGGATTTTCCGGGACATTTTCAAACGTTGGAGGCCGCGGGCCTTCCACCTGCTCCTCTTACCTTGCTTGCCCAACTGCTCCCTGACATGGGCGCAGACTAATCTCCTTTTGTTAGATTATCAAACTAGATTTAGTCTTAATTGAATAGGTTGCAATAGTGATTGCAACGAGAAAGAAAAGTTTTTTATGTTAGGTAAAATCTTGAGGGCCCCAATTTAATGCTTCACCAAGTCATTCCCCAAATCAATTGTCTATTTAAGCATTCATAACACACTGAGGAAATTGACATTTAATTTTCTTAATTTACTCATCAAAAATCTCCCCAAGTTCTCAATTTTTGATTTATTTTAAATTTTCCCATGCTGAGCTCCCTTTGGCGCTAAACATGTGGCCTGTCAGGCCCTACATTGGCTAGGCAATACCAGTAATGATAATAACAATAGCTCTTGCTGCAGCCAACTGGGCATACCATGTAAGAAATTCTTGGGAATTCAACCCTATTGTTGCGGCCAACAGCCAGCAGGATATTGAATCCTATGGGCTCTGTTAAACATTTGCCCTCCAGGCTTCTGGATAATAATGTTTCAGGGCAAAATCGCCAAAAAGGGGAAATGTCAGACATTTACAAGTCACTGATAATAATGAAATTTAAAATTATAAATGACGATTGTGTTGGCCAAAAGACCCTATCCAATTCTCAGTGGATCCCCACAAATCGGGGTAACATGATTTCAAATCCTCTATGGGCAACTAAATCAATATCCAACAGTCAGATTACTCGGACCACAAAGTGGACCATGGGGCGTCCTTTGGATGGTACACCCCCATTTATGACCAAGTCCATTCAAGCAACTACATGAGGACCACCCCCTTTTATAGGCGTGGCGGGGGTCCCCAAGGTGAAATAATTTTATCAAATGGAGATTGGCTAAAATTTATCAAATTTTTACACCATGGGCACGTCTTAGCCAAACATAATTCCCCATCCATCATTCCACCTAAGTGAAGTGAATTTCTGAGCTTCAATAGGCTAATAGCACATTTTCCCTAATTTGAAATTCCCCAAGCTATCTGAACATTGAGCCTCAATGCTTTCAAATACTGTTATCAATTCCTTGTATATATTCTCTTTTTTACCCGCGTGGCACATAATAATAAATTTCTAAAAACAAAAACCACTTTCTATATTAATTTAAATTCTTTATTTCCATATAACTGGTGAGACAAGCCCCTCACTTATATTGTTAAATTAAAGGCTAACAGCACCAAGAGCCTTTTTACAGCCCCAAATCCAACAAGCGGTGCTCACTACATGGGAGCCTGTACACCACAAAAACGTTAGAATAATAGAGGCTGTTAGGGGTGGTAACCCTTCTAGCCTTTCCGCTGACATAAACTCTAGGATTAACACTTATGGAACAACAGGTAGCCAGTGCTTTGTCTCACCTTAAACGGCTCAAGCAGCACTCATCTCAACGCCCAGTTATACAAAAAAACCCATTTTGGGACAAGTTCACACTTAATGAGGGAGTATTGCCTCCTTCCTCCATTTTTATGATTATGCTATGGAAGGAGAAATTGACCAGCAAAAAGTCCAGTACATTCTTTCCTGATTAAACCGTTTATCTTAAGAAATAATGGTCCCCATCATAGTCAACCTCAGCACTTTGGCAGAGGCTAAGCAAGCGCTTCTTGATGAATTTTGGATCCAAGCAGAGTTTGCATATGCAAATACAGACCTTTATGTGTTTTAGTCTGCACGAGTGAGAATTGATTACCTCTTTTGTTGAACGCTTCTATACTAAAGCTCAACCTCTGTTGCTTGCCCAAATGCTCCCTCTCATTGATGCAATTGCAGCTATCTTGTCTGGCTTAGTACCTCATCCCGCCTTGGAGATGCATATTTTAACTGTATAGCGCACATTAAAAACTGTACGAGATATCAAGGAGGCTTTATTAGCAGTTGCAGATATCTATGAGTGTGACCCTACACAAGGAGCTATGAGCCAAGGTCCTACGCCGACTAATTTAGCTTCTACTAGAGCTGTTTTTCTATGGAAACCTGCTCTTGCAGATTTTCCATCAAAAACTGCTACTTCTTCCCATAATGATAAACAGATGGTAATGGCTGTGACAGGGCAGTGCTCTCCCTCGTCTTCAGTTCAAAACACTCAGTTGGTAAAAGCAGTCGTCCTTTTGTCTTGCCCACCTTCCATTTCAGAGCAGCCTTCCCAAGTGGTACCAAAGCCGGCTTCCAAGCTTAAACCTCTCACTCTGGTCTAAATTGCTCCCACAAACAACGGGTTAAATGACCAGGTCACAAAGGCTAAACCTCCCTATTCACAAAATTCAGCCACTGAACGACCCAAAGCTGATTAAGTTAAAGCATCCACCTCTACGGTGCTATCCCTCTCAACCTCTCATTCAGCTAACTCTAGTCTGAAGCCTATCTCCATGAGACAGCACCAACCCCCTTCTTTGAAGGTTGAAAACTCGAGCTGTGGAATTTTAACGCCTCTCACAAAAGTCAATGAGGTGGAGGAACAACCCCAGGACCTATCATCCCATAAAGGAAATCCTAAACCTACCCCACCTCTTATGGGCTCCCTAACCTGCATTGATAACTCCTCTGATGATGAGTCTTAAGTGATTAATGAAGATGTTGGTCGCTACATTCTAGGAGCCCCAGGTGAAGTGGAGGTACCTGATTGAATAAACCCAGAGAGATTAAATTGGGCTAAGATCCCTCATCAAACTTATCTTCAGCAAATGATGAGGGGTCTTAAGATTATTGACACTGCTAGTGATGTGGACCAGTTCATTGCCACATTTCTCTTATCTAACCAGTGTGTGCTTACCCTGCAGACTATCCAGGAGAAATACCCTGAAACTTCAAAACGTCTTGCCTCCACTCTTCAAAAAAAAAAAGGTCATCGCTCTTCCCCCCACCTTGGGTGGTACTTTGAAAAAAGTGGAGGTTGTTGTTAATGGCGTGCGGGTTAAAGCTATCCTTGACACTGGTTCCCCAGTGAACGTTGAATCAACTAGCTCATTGAAAAATTAAGCTGAACCCTGACCTTGACTACACTCAAAAGTTTGGAACGGTGGGCTCAAACAGCTTCCACGCCATTGGAGCAAACTCTTCTCTGCCCATTTGGTTGGGAAGCTTCTCTTGTCAGCTCCAGCAGTGGCTTCGACCAATAAAACCTACGATTTACTTATTGGAACCCAAGTCATGCTCTAATATGAAGGTGTTATTAATTTGAAGCAGGGCTATCTCTCCCTGCTTAACTTTGAGGTTCCTCTGATTCTGTCTAATGATGAGATCAATAAAAAGGACTATGTTTGCACAGTTGAGTATCTTTCCTCCGCTTTATCACTGCATTACACCATGTCAGGATGGCATAAAAAACTGTTTCCTTCTTCAGTGGATGCCCTTGAGGGTATCCCTTTCTCTGCTTCTAGAGGTGGTCATTAAGTCTGGGAATAAAGGGTAGTTGGCACTAAGATTAACATGCAAATCCCACAAAACTGCCTACTGCACCTCATTAGCATAGATGGAGTTAATCCTTTTGAGCCCAGAGTTTTGCCAGACGTGTTAGACCCCACCTATCATCAGTCTATTAACTTTTTGCTGAGGAATCTCAAGAAGGATATGTTGGCAAAAAATCATCAGGGGATTGGAAAAGGCCTGCTGATACCCATTGAGGACATCAAAAAAGTCCACTGTATTGAGTCTATGGCAGATATGAGCTTACCTGCCAATCACTCCATATTTGCTCTACCTTCTGTTCAGATCTCCGATGAACTTACCCCAGCTTAGCTGGATAAAGTCCACACCTTACTTGAGGCCTACAGCGACAATTTCTCCAAATATGAAAATGACTATGGGCATATGAAGTGGTGGATGCATACAATAGACGTTGGTGATGCTAAAACTACTCGCTCTAAGCCCAATTGCAAATCAAAAGTTGAGGAGCTACAGATGTGGACAGAGCTCAAACAGCTTTTGGATGCTGGATTGCTGGTGCCGTCACAAAACCCTTGGTCATCCCCGCTTTTATTAATAAAAAATAAAAATGGAGGTCATCGGGTAGTTATGGACTATTGCAAATTAAACAACCTCACCAAAAAGGATAGTTATCCTATCCCTCGCATTGATGACGCTCTGTCCCAACTTTTTGAGTCTAGATACTTCTCCGCTATGGACCTGGCGAGCAGTTATTGGCAAATGGACCTTTCTCCACAAAAACTAGGAGAAATGTTTTCTTATCTGCAGTGAGGGTCTCTTCCAACCTACCCAACTGCCGCAAGAGTTGTGCAACTCGCCTGCTACTTTCCAGAGAGCAATAAATCAGATCTTGCAGGATCTAAAATTAAGTTGTGTCATCATCTATCTCGATGATATTACATATTTCTATAATACTTTTAATGAAAATTTCACACATTTAACGGAGGTGTTTCAACATTTACAGGCTTCTAATATCAAATTGAATCCCTCCAAATGCACATTTTCCAGAGGAAGCTGGATTTCCTTGGACACATTATCTCTCAAGATGGGATACAACCGCTTCAAGTTAAAGTTGAAGCAATATCCAAGATGCCTGCGCCTAAAACCTTTTTCAACATCTAGGTCTTCTTGAGTATGATGGGGTATTACCATCAATTTATCCCAAAATTCTCTCAGCTCAGTAAGCCCCTCGTCCGCCTCTTACCTAAGAACACCCCCTTCCATTGGGGTGCCGAACAAAAAGCTGCCTTTGAGACCCTGAAGGCGCTATTACAAAAAAAACCAATGCTCCACTACGCTGACTACAGCAAACCCTTCATTTTGTTTATGGATGCCTCTGACTACGCTATTGGAGCTATATTGGCTCAATTGGATGAGCATGGAGTCTATCATCCCATGGCATACTTTAGCAAAGTTTTTTAATTTCTGAGCATAACTATAGCGTCACAGAAAAAGAGTGCTTGGCTGTCCTTCTCGCTGTCAAATACTACCGCCCATTCCTATATGGGACTCCCTTCAAATTAATTATAGACCACGCCTCTTTAAAGTGGTTGCAAGATATGAAGGACCCCACAGGGCAGTTCGCTCGCTGGGCTCTGAAGCTCCAGCATTACAATATGACTATCGAGCATTGGGCTGGAACGCGCCACATGAATGTAGGCTGGTTAACATGGCTGCCAGTTCTTCACTTAGACAATAGTGAAGCTGAGAGGCTACATGATCTCCTCATGACTCCAGATTTATGAGCTGATGAAGTTGAACCTGTACAAAAAATGCTTTCTTGACACTCCCGCAACACCAAGGTGGAAAATGGGAAAATGTAAGAAGGTAGGAGTAAATTGGTTGGCCTATCTCTTGCCGTCAGAGAGATTCCCTGTCATCTTGGAGTCCCACACTATCTTGGGGCATGGTGGAGTACAAAAAAACATTAGTGGGTGAAATAGCGGTACTACTGGGAGGTCATCATGGAGACCATATCCAAAGACTTAGATGAATGTCTGGCCTGTAAGAAACAATCCAGCTTAAGACCCAATATCAGTATCAACCTACGAAGCCTCAACAACCTTTCCACACCATAAGTTTGGATGTGGTAGGTCCTCTCCTTCAGACCACAGGAGGCAATTGCTATATCTTAGTTGGTATTGATCATTTCACTAAATGGGATGAAGCTGTAGCTCTCTCAGCGAAAACTGCTAAATCCACGGCCAACTTTTTACTACAATACTTTTTCACCCAGCATGGATGTCCCCAGGTCCTCTTATGTGATAATGGAAAAAGTTTTACCTTCCATGTGGTGAAGCTCCTTGCCACCTCCATGGGAGCGCAACAACTCTTCTTAGCCCCATATAACCCATCCACATACGGTGCTGTAGAAAGAGTTAATGAAGCCCAGGTCTCCATACTCCAAAAATGGCAATTCAGACTCTTTCCACTAGTACATTTACTTACCCAGCGCCCTCATGGCCTATTGAATTATTTATCATCATATTCTAAAGATGTCCTCTTTCCATGTGTTATATGGCTGAGAACCTGTGGTACCAGCTTTACTAGCCAAACATTATTTTTTACTGACAGAACTGACCCAGAAAAAGCTATGAAGAAGTTGGCCCAACACATCATCCAACTACAAGTGGAAGCTATGACTAATTTGACTAAGACGGTCACAAAAGAAGCCAAAGCAGCTAATGAGCTCTGTGTCCCTCTACCTACCTTCCAAGTAGCTGACTTGGTATTATATTATCACAACCTCAGCACTCCTAGAAGTGAGAATCTTCGTTCAATCTGTGAAGGGCCATTTTTAATTACATACAAGCGAGGGATGAGTACCAATCAAATCTTCGCTTCTTGAGTCACCATTAATTTGGTACATGGCCGTTTCCTACAGCTTTATTCTCCTCACAACATTCTTGAGGGGAACGATTTCAGACATTTGCCCTCCAGGTTTCAGGATAATAATGTTTTTGGGTAAAATAGGACAAAAAGGGGAAATTTCAGACATTTAAATGTCCCTGATAAAAGAGATCAATTCAAATCTAATTGACACGTTTTTTGGTTAAAAGACAATGGCCAATTCTTGATGGAACCCTGAAAATCAGAGTAACACGATTTTGAATCCTCCATGGGCAGCTAAATCAATATCCAGAAGTCAGATAATTTTGACCATGAAGCAGACCATGGGGCGTCCTTCTGATGGTGCACCCCCATCTTTGACCAGGTCCATTCAAGCACCTACATGAGGACCACCCCCTTTTATAGGCGTGATGGGGGTCCCCCATGGTGAAAAACTTTATCAAATGGGGATTGGCTAATATTTATCAAATTTTTACCCCATGGGCACGTCTTAGCCAAACGTAATTCCCCATTCATCATTCCACCTAAGTGAAGCAAGTTTCTGAGCTTCAATAGGCTAATAGCACATTTTCCCTAATTTGGAATTCCCCAAACTATTTGAACGTCGAGTCTCAACACTTTAAATACTATTATCAATTTATTATATATATTCTCAATTTTACCCCCACGTGGCACATAATAAAAAGCCCTAAAAACTAAAACCACTAATTTATATTTTTTTCTTTATTTCCATATAAATGGTGAGACAAGCCCCTCACTTATATTGTTAGATTTGAGGCTAACAGCACCAGCGAGCCTTTTTCCACCCCAAATCCAACAGACTCATTTGTCTCCACTCCAATTGAGGATTCATCCTATCATCTCCGTTTTTGTTCCTAACTCTCCAATAGAGGGTACCAAAACAGTAAACTCAATCACACAACTCCCTGCAACAAGGCCCGCTGGCCTTGAAGTTGCAACAGCCTGGTTTCTTGCTGGATTCCTCTTTATACTCTCAGCACACTGACGCTCATTCTCCACACGCCTTCTTGCCAAGTCAACGTTGCTTGGTGGCATTTTCTCTGGCATTCTGGCTTGCCTTTTGGGTGCTTTTGCATCCCAACTGGAAGGACAATCTAAACTTTCTTTGCCATCCCCCTGACATAATTTACCATACATTGTTTCTGGCCATTTTCGCTCTCCTTGTAAAGATGGGCGCTGCAGTTATTACCCTTTACCAAATGAACGTGCAGTCAGTAGTTTGTCTCCTGCTGTTTGTTTGGTCAATCACAAATTTTGTGATCAGCGTTTGAATTGCTTTGAAGGAATTTCTTTATTGTAGAATGGCTCCATTAGCCGCTACTCTCCCCTCAACTTACTCCTAGGTAGGGAATCTAGGTGTTCCTTCCCAATATGCTGCAAATCAAGTCCCTGACGCCCTTGATGAGGTGCAAATGCAATCCGCAGTTGCCCTGAATAAAGCTACATCATTGTACATTGCCCATAAAGGTGTTGCTATTTTGGATGCAGTTGAAGTTGAAGCTCATCAGTGGGTGTGAGGACTATCAGCGTTCTGCTATTTGGGTAGGTTGTAAGGAGAGTGTCTATAACTTTCCTATTTCTAGCGTGGGAGTGCGCGGTGCACAGGGACAACTCCAGGAAACTAATCGCAAGTATAAAAGTTATTAAAGCCCAGCAGAGAGTGCTTAAGCAGTTATAGCCTAAGTTGAGGAGGGTGATCATTATGGAAAATAACCAAAGAAAAGCAACGCGGTGCAAAAAGGGGTAAAGTATGCGAGAACTAGGTTGGAGGGAACCTGAGCGGCCCAACGGTGAATGCAAGGATAGTCTAATTGTAGATACAATAGAGTGGCTAATGTAGCGCAAGGCAACCACAAAGAGGTCTGCGAACAGTATTGTCCACAACCACATAATTATAAAATGGTGTATTTAGCGAAAGGATTTATAATATGGGAGAAGTCAACCAACAAGGAAAATTGGTCTCAACATGGGAAATTTAAGGAGATTCGGCAAAAAATCAATCAAGGAAAGCGGTTCTAAGCCAAAAAATTCCAATATGCGCATGCTTCTTTTTTTTTAGTACTTCAATAGGCGCATGCTTCCATTGGACAAATTGCTATATTAACTAATTGAGCAAACTTGGATGTTTGATTATAAAAATGGCTGACCTGAGCTGGATAATGCAAAACACAAATGGGTTTTTAAATCCCATTCACCCAAAAACTGAATTGAACCATTTTCTAATTATAATTAAGCTAATTCATTTTAACGCCCCTACTCTCATACAGGGCTGAACTTCGCTTGCTCCCATAGGACCAACTTGGGCATATTTAGCCTTAACCCAGCGTTGGCCTATGGTATGCTTGAGGTCAGGAAGGCCTGCTAACTTCACCTTCTTAGCCTCCCTGCAAGCATTTTTGCCTCTAATGTTGGTCCCAAGGATGATGTCATTTTCCAACCATGACACAGGTGACCCTACCTTTTTTTCAGTAGTATCTGTAGCTTTGAAACTCCCTGTCCTCATTATGAACCATTATTTCAGTTACTTTCTCTTTAAGTCCAAAGCCCCTAGTATGAGATCTTTAGTTGCAGCCTTCTGTGAGCAAGCCCCAGCGCTTGAGTTTTCTGGAGATATGCTCCAAGTGATTTTCTGATCTGCGTTGGATTCTGCCTCTGCTCATCAAGCGGTTGTTCCACCCCTATGGGAACTATTAATCAAATTTATCAGGCGGTGACTTTTATTTATGTCTCTCTATGCCATCATCCCCATCCTCAAGTTGCAAACTTTAAGTTTGAGTTGGGTGACGAGGCCTCAGATCTTAAACCTGTTGTTCTATCGGTATCAGTATTGGATCCAGGATCAGAAGTGGCCTCTGCTCCTGATTTGATTATCCTGGTTTACCTGTCAGAAAGTCAATGGAAGTCCATCTTGAGTAAGAGGGGTTCCAACTTCTTACTCTCCCCAATCCTGATCCCATAAAAAATCCTGATCTTCCCCTTGATTTTCTTGCTATCTCTTCAGTGTCAGCAGAAATTCCCATATTTTCTATAAACAGAATCCAGCCTGCTTTTATTCTCAATAGAAAATTAGTATTAGAGCTACCAGGTGTCTTTTAAAGCCTTGACACTGGAGCAACGGTAAATTTTATGAGCCTAGAGTTAGCCCACAAGCTTGACCTTGACCTGAACGTAGGTCCTATAGTAATGGTCACTTCATCGGCCTCCCAGCCATAATACAAAATATGGCGCCCAGTACCTTTCTCAATTCACCAGTTTAGTTTTTGTGGTCCTTTCAGAAATGCCTAACCTCATGTTTCTGTAAGCTTGGGTGTGGGTTGGTGCCGTTGGCAGCATGTAAAGATTCACCTTAAGTCTAATATGCTGTCATTCTCCAATGGTCAGATGGAGGGTTAGTTTCACAAAATTGGATAATATTACTAAAACTCAGTGTCACAGTTTGATCATTTCCCTTGTTTCCCCTGAGTGCCTCCCGTTGGAATTCCCAAAAGCGTTGATGGGTTATCAAAGCGTTTTTGATTCTGAGAAGATGGACTTTCTTTTTCCACACAAAGAATTCGACTTGGAATTTTGAACAACAGTTCTAGTAGTGAACATAAACTGCCCAATGTACCCGCATACAGTGGAGGAGGTTGCCCTCATTGCATGGTTGGATGACATGCTTAAAAAGGGTTGTCTTTTTAAAAAAAAAATCCCCAGTTGCCCTTCCCATCATCTTTGCCAAGGAGACTGATGGTTCCCATTGTCCCTGCATGGATTATGGACACCTTAATATTATCACAGTCCACAGTTCTTACCCTCTACCTTTGGAAGAGACAATTGGGCAAGCAATTGCCAAATCGCATGTGTTTTCAAAACTTGATCTTGTAATGCATTCAATAAGATTCAGGTGAAGGAAAGTCAGGAATGGCTTACCACAATCTGAATAAAATGGGGAATCTTCCAATTTCGTGTGATGCCTTTTGAACTAAAGATTGCACTATCCATGTTCCAAAAGATGATCAATAGTGTGCTGGGTGATCTCCAGTTCACCTGTGCAGTCACATACAATGGTAATATTTAAGTACAATCTCCTACTCCTGAACAACATGTGAAGGACTTGGAAGCAATGGAGGCTGCCTTACATAAGGTGGACCTGTTTGTTAAACCTCTAAAATGCAAGTTTTACAGGGAGGAGGTTATCTTCTTGGGCAATCTTTTCTTAAAAAATGGGTACGCCATCTCCCCCCCCCAACAAGTTGGACGCCATCTGCGATTGGCCAACTCCAATGACCTAAAAGCAATTAAGAAGCTTTTTGGGTACTATTATTTTCTTGAAAAAATTCTTCCCTGCCCTATCCCAGTTAGCCGCCCCGCTTCATCCATACACGGATAAGAATGTTCCCTTTTGTTGGACTCCTGAGTGCCAGCAGGCATTTGAGTCAATTAAAGAAGTTTGTTATTACCCCCATCTTAAAACATGTGGACCCCTCTAAACTCTATGTTGGAGCATGTGATGCCTCATCCGTTGTGGTGGGGCTGTCTTGCTTCAGGAGCATGATGTGTTGTAAAATCTTGTCACCTACTTTTCCTGAAAGTTTTCACCCACTGAACAATCCTGGGCCATTTATTATAAGGAGCTGGCTGCCGTACCATGGGCCTTGACCCATTTATGCTACCTCTTACAGGGCGCTTAGCATGAGTTAATAGTGTGCACGTATCACCAAGCCTTTCTCTATTTTTACAAGCTACAGAGGTTGGCCCACCGGTAGGCTCAAACCTAATGGGATTTATGTATCTTCAACTTCAAATATGAGTTTGTAAAGGGAGCATTGAATGTTCTTCCTGACTTCCTAAGTCATAACCCCGCACATTGTCCTGCTGACTCAGATGAGGCGAATCTTATCATAGTCATTCCCTCTTCCCAAGGTCTTGTTTATTGTACCTCCCGTGGTTTTGACAGTGGAATCAGCCCCTGACGCGCCTCTATTTTCTCGTGTTTTAGCATCCTAAATGGCATGTGCAGAAGGTGTGGACCTTCAGGAGTGGTTGTCCCTCCCCGCTCAAAGCATCCTTAAATATCTTAGCTGAGGGTCTCATTAATTTTTGGTCCCAGGTTTGGGTTCCCCTCTTCTTTGGGCTGAGGTGATTCAGGCTCATTATGATCCCCCACAGTCAGGCGTTCTTAGAATAAGAAGTGTATCAACTTAATCAAGCATAGTTATAATTGGGTGGGTTGTCAAAAGAAGTTCCTACCTAGATCGCTTATATGTAACTTGTACATGGCCAAATTGGACCAATCAGGCAGAAATGTCTCATTCGCCCCTTACTTTGGCTGAGGGTCCATGGACATTGGTGTCTGTGGATTTTATCGTTGAACTTCCCAGTTCCAATGAGCTTACAGCGGTGATGGTGGTTGGTAATTGCTTCACAAAATATCCCTATTCATTTCATGCCCTTCCACTATTACTTTTTGAAAAAACTGCCCATGGGAGCTAGGTAGTGTAAGCTGGGGCCTTCACGTGGTGTGGCCGAGGAAAGCTTGTGGAAACACAGGTGAGTAGCCAACACCAGAACCCAGAGAGGCGCCCCAGAAGGGTCCTGTAGTGGCCTGGATGGGGAGTGAGATAGAAGTTAATGGCTGTAACCCAACCTGTTCTTGTGGGTGCTTCCACTCTCCTTTGGGGGGAATATGGGCAGGAAGGGAGAGGCAAGAGTCAGGCGTATCATTTGTCACACTACTTTCCTATGAGGTGGGGCGCTGTAAAAGCAGGTCTTAGCTACAAGGGTGGGGCAGTCCTGATTGGCTGGACTTTGACTCACCTGTCTACAATAATCACCGCGGTTTTCTATGTTGGCTTAAACCTGGATAGCGGCCAGTAGCTTATGTGGGCTTATACTGGTGCAGCAAAAGGCGAGAGCACTCATGTACCAAAATGACAGAACAACCTAAATGGGCTATGATGGTTCCCACACAAAAAGGGCCTGGAGAGCAAACTTCATCATACAAACAAACCGGAGATACCTACTCTGTTAACAAATCAACAGTGGGGTGGCCTCTGCTGCTCAGGGGGCTTCGGTCTCTTTTGCAGCAGCTGCTAATGGATTTGGGGTCAGAATCAAGCTTTTTGAAGTGGGAAACTCTGGCCTCTCCAAGAATCTGACGGTGAGAAGGATGGAGAGCCTCAAGTGGGTTCAAGCCATGGAAGTGAAGACTGGGTGGTCTAAGGAGATGCTTATGGTTAGGGTGATTGAGGTGTGTGGGTTCGCCCCACTCCATATTTCACGTTTGGCTCCTTGGTTGAAACTTATGACTTTCCAGTCTAAGATTCAAAAGGAACAGGTTTTGGCTGCCAGTTTGAGCTCAAAGAACGAGTAGTTCGTATGTCTTGAAATTGGCACTGAGATTGAAAGTTTCATTCTGAGGGATGTACCACCTGTGATCATGAGAGGGGCCATGATGTCTCAGCTGAAAGGCTTTGGCAGAGCGATCTCCTTTAATAAGAACAAGATAGTAAAGAACTTGAAGTAGAAGGACTATAGCATGAAAAAGTTCACCGTAGGATCTGGGGACTGGATTTTGAAGGTTAAACTTTTTAGAAATCATATGGGGAGTTGCCTCATTCAGTCATTATGGGGAACTGGAGTGTCCCTGTGGTACCGCTGGACAGGTTCTTCTTGTCTGGTTCGAATGGGCATTTCAGAGCCAAATTTCTTCAGGTTCAACCTCCTGTGGCAGTGGCCAAGCCTAGCAGGCCTAGTGCGGGGGTGCCAGTAATGGCGCCCTCTGAGAAAGAGAAGTTGGCTCTCCAGAAGGCATTGGAGAAGCTAACTGAGATGTCAGCCAAAGCAAGGGAGGAGGCAGCGGCTGGCATCACTTTTGAGGCGGTGACTGGAGTGCTGAAAAGCGCTAGTAAGGTCAACAAGGAGTCAAAGTGGACCCCAGAAGGCATGGGAAGCCATTAGACTCCAAACCAAGCTAAGTGGCACTTTGTCCTAATCTGCAAAGGACAATTTGGAAATGGCTGCTTCCCAAACAGATGGGTTTCTCCCCATCACTCGATCACATAAGAGTCAGGCAACCATTAGGGATGTATGTGGGACAGAGCGCGCGAGGCCCATAGGGGAAGAGGCGGAGGTGAGGGAGGTGTTGCCTGTTAGCAATAGTGGTACAATGCCTTCTAACCCAATGCCCAAACCAAAGTGGAGAGGTCTATCAAGGACCCTGTAAACGTTAAGATTCTGGAGGCTGTTGTGACCAAGCAGACTCCACCCTCCACCCAGTCTAGCACTGGAAAGGGGAGGAAGAAATGTAGTCCCGCTAAACCAGCTGAGTGGAAGAGGATGTGGACCCTCCAGATCCTGACACTGAAGCCTCTTTGGTTTCAAACCTATGGCGATCAGGGTTTAATTTGCTAATGCACGGGGTTTGAATGGACTCAAGCAGCGGCAGCGGTTGAAACTCTTATTGCAACAACATGGGATAGATATCAGCTTCCTCACTGAGACTAAGTCCAAACATGGGGTGGAGGAGGACTGGGCTTTCCAGTTTTCTCTGAAGCAATCATTTTACTCTCACTTGGTGGATCAACTAAACTCAGACTCGCCCTTAGGGGTTGGAAAGAGTAAGGGGAGAAGCCAAAGGGAGTATCTTGGTCTGGTGGGTGGACAAGGTCAAGGTGTTGGATAAAAGGGTATTGGTTCCTGAAAAAGCAGTTGCAGTGATGTCACTGTTTGGAGAGGAATCAATTTGGTTTATCGGCATTTACGCACCCAATTATGGATCTGAATGGAAGGCCTTCTTCTAGAAGGTCGGCCTGAGGATTTAGGAGGAAGGCATCGGGGGTCAGTAGTGCTGGGGGGAATGAACTGTGTCTGCTTTAGGGATGACAGAGTTGGGGCTTCAGGAAACTGGAGTTCTGATCCTAGAGCCCACTAGTTGGCTGGTTTAATGATCAACCTCGGCCTACTGGGTGTGTGGAGAGCTGGCCGTGGTAAGGAGGGGGAGACTGGGTGGACACACGTCCAAGGGGATCATTTCTCCCGCATTGACCTTGTGTCAGTACCCCAGCCTCTCCTGAGTCGCTTCAAGTTGATCCTTTGTAATCATAATCCAGGTGCTTCAGACCACAGGCCCCTTGAACTGCAGATCAGTGACCCTCATTTGCTTCTGCGGGAAAAGGGATCTGAAGACTGAACCCTGAACTCCTGAAGTGGAGTCCAATTCAGGGTATTTATGAGGAAGAGGGTGAGGTGGTGTAAAAGCCAGATTGTGGGGAAGCCAGATGCGCCGGTAAAATGGTTGTGAATTAAGGCTGATCTCAAGATGGCTTGTGAAATCTGGGAGGCAGCTAGGGGCTATGCGTTCGAGGCATGAAACCTTGGAGAGGAGCTTCGAGAGTACCTGCAAGCAGGCTGAGGTCATGTGGGTATCTGCCTACACGGCCAAGGCTGAATTGTATGCAAAATAGATGGGAGCCTTCATGGTGGATCGCCTCAAACAAAGGAAGTCTAGATGGGATGAGAATTCTAACAGCAATGTGGCTCTACTCTGCAAGGCATTAGGGGCATTTAGACCCTCAGCAAGGATCTTGTCACTCCGTGATGAGGGAGTTGAGGTGAAGGATACAGATCTCATGGCTGAGGTGTCCAAGTCCTACTATGATGACCTTTATGGCCCCTCTGAGAATGACCCAGAGGCATCCAAAGTACTCACAAGAGGACTGGGGTACTGCCAAAGGAGACTCAGCTGCACCTATGTAGTAAAATCCACAAATGAGAGGTGTTGGACGCCATCTGCAAGGACAAGAATGGCAAGGCTTCTGGGGAGGATGGGCTGATCTTGGAGCTCTTCAAGTTATTTTGGGCAGAAATGTCTGAGATGTTTTCTGAGCTTTACAATCAACTCCTAGCTTCTGGTATAATCAAGCCGGCGTTTTCAAAAGGTGTGGTGGTGTTGTATAAGAAGGGCGATCCCTCCCTCTTGAGGGAACTATCGGCCTTTGACTTAGCTTAACGTTGACTATAGTATCTTAATGAAGATCCTAACCAATTAACAAAATGGGGTTGTAGCGGACGTTGTTGGGAAAGAACAGAATGAGTTTCTCCCAGGACGCTCAATTACTGACAATTTGATGCTACTTCACCGGATAGAAGAGTGGGCAAGTAAACAGTATGACCAGAGGGGGTGGCTACTGTTTTTTGATCAAGAGAAGGCGTATGATTGGGTAAATTATGAGTTCCTTTGGGAAGTGTTAAGTAGGGTAGGAATCAAGGGGCATTTGTTGAGACTGCTTAAAGAGATTTATGAGAAGGCCTCATTGGTTTTCAATATCAATGGGGTCCTCTCCCACCCCTTTAAGGTGTGTAGGGGCATGCGTCCAGAGACCCTCTATCTCTTGTTTGTTCTTGCAATAGAGACCCTTTCAGTGGCTCTCAGAAAGTCAGACCGGAGGAAACTTACCATTAATGGCGAGGAGTACTCTCATTTAATGTTTGCAGATGATACGTGGATTTATGTTTTGTCAGAGGAGGAGGAGAAGGTGGTGGTGAACATCTGAAGATGTACCAGAACGCAAGCAACGCTAAGGTCAATCTGTCAAAATCCAGGGCTTGGCCCATTGGCAAATCGGTGACGTTGGGTGTGGCACCAAAGAGCTCGATCCCTTGGATGGCAACAGGGGAGGAGTTTCTGTACCTTGGGTGTCCCATCCCTGGGCAGGCGTCACCACACAAAATTTGGCTCAAACTTGAAGGATACCTTAAAAAAGCGGCTTGGAAGTGGCAATGGCTTAGCTTATCCTATCAGGGCAGGGCTATTGTTATTAATACTTTCATTCTTTCCAGACTGTGGTACATTGCCAGATTTGTTCCACCACAGGTTTCTTCCATAAGGAAAATACAGAGTATAATCATCCAGTTCATTTAGCGAGGGTGGGCATCAAAAACCAGTTCCTCTAACTTGTGTTAGGAGGTGAAGAAGAGGGACATCGGTCTGATTAACTTTGGGAGTATGATCAAAGCACTGCAGCTGAGATGGATTGCATGTGTTGCTCGGGAGGGAAAATCCATCTGTTGATATCCAATAATGAAGGACTACCTCTCTAAAGGCTTGCAAGGATAGTTCGAACAAGGATCTTGGTGTCAGATGGAGCATCAATCAAGGGGCCATTCCAAGCGTGAGGAACCTACCAGGCTACTGGAAGGATTACTTTAGAGCTTGGGTGGGCAGCAAGGGTAGATTGGAGGGTGGAGAGTGGACCATTGAAAGGATCTGGGCGATTCCCCTTTGAGGAGGAACTTGGGGACTGGAGATGGAACCTCATCTGTGCAAGGCCTTCAAGCACTTTATTGGGGCGGTTCATTGGGGGACCTCCTTGATGGCAATGGCTGAAGGGTGCTTAGGGTGGAAGCAGCTAATAATGTTGCCAGTGCTTCCAAGGTGCTGGTAAGAAAGCATGGGATGTTGTGGAAGCAACTGAACTGCCTTCTTGATGGAGGGA
Source organism: Massospora cicadina (assembly GCA_022478985.1). Lineage (NCBI taxonomy): Eukaryota > Fungi > Entomophthoromycota > Entomophthoromycetes > Entomophthorales > Entomophthoraceae > Massospora > Massospora cicadina. The sequence continues at coordinate 11,610 of JAKSZP010002782.1, read as the reverse complement.
AGCAATTACTTCTCTGGCTGCATTAGAGGCTGGGGAAGCCTGTTCAGAAGGTCATGGAGAGAAGGATTGGCGGGTGTTTCCACGAGGAAGAGAAGGCTGGAGATACCACAGATGGGAAAGACTCTTCGTCCTTTGGGACTGGCTCAAGGTGGGGGAGGTAGCGGTGTCTGCCTCTCAAATTTCACAACCGCCAGGTTCTGAGAAGCTACAAGACAGAGAGCTTTGCTTGACATACTTGTCCCAGATCACTTGCAAAATGTGACCTGGCCTGATGGACCTGTGGGGGAGGAGGGTTAAGGGATGCTGGTCTATACCAGTTCAGAACTTTCTCTTCCAACTCCACAGTAACATCTTGGTCACTGGGGCGACTCTGCATAAGTGGAGTAAGCATAAGGAGGATGACCTTCTGTATGCCTGTAAGGTGTGCGGAGGGGAGGAGATGGCAAAGCACATCTTCACAGAGTGTCCAGCAGCAGATGCTGTGTGGAGTAGTGTTCTCCTATGGTATGAAGCATACCAACCAGGGTGTAAGTTATCCTCTGGTCATCTTGCATGGCCAGAGATCCTGACTGCGTATGCCCAACCAAGTCTGCTTGCAGACAAGGAGGGGTTTAGGGTCTGGTGCACGATATTGGGGAAGGTGATGTATGGTCTATGGCTTGCCAGAAACCAGCGCTGCTTCCCTTCAGAAGGAATCCAGGCAACAAGCTCCCTGGCCATAGTCAAGCAATGGCTATAAATAGCTGTAGAAAGCTATGGGAATCCTTTTTCCTCAAGTAAGTCCAACTTGGGGGTCAGTCTGGTCTCATTACTCACAGTAAGGGATGGGAGGCATATCTCCGAACTGGCTGGGTAGCCTTTGCTACCTGGTATACCAAACAGTGAGGAATATGTCAGTTTTGGGGTGGTGTGAGCCACCCCATCCATGGTCAGGCCCACTTTGGTGGTGCTTGGATTCGTGTAGCCCCAGTGCGGTGGGGGGCAGTACCCTGGGTTTCATCCCACAAAGTTGCCTGCACTGGGTGCCCTAATGGGCACACAAAAAACTCAAAGAAACTCAGTTTATGGTGCAATTTTGTAATGGTTTTTGTCAATCTTGAAAATTACATCCTGTCCTTTGGGTGCGTACCACCACCAGTCTGATAGAGAAACTGAATGGGTCAATCAGATCCTGGAACAGTAGCTACGATGCTATGCAACAGCCGCTCAGGATACCTAGGCTGATGACCTCCCCCTTGCTCAGTTTGCCTATAATAACAGATCGCATGCCTCTACTGGGTTTTTCGCATATGAAGCAACATTTTTGACAACCCTCATTTTCAGTTGGTCCATGCCTTTGTCCAGAGGTACCAACCGCCGCTGAACATGCCAAGCATATTTGGGCCACCCAGGCCTTGTTTGGGAGCATCTAACTAAGTCTATAAGTGACTAATAAAAGTTTGCGGATCAGAAGCATCTCTTGGCACATGAAATAGAGGTTGGATCATATGTCATGCTTGACACGCATCTTTTGAGGATGCAGGTGCCCTCTCATAAGTTTGTGAGTAAGCATTCAGGTCCCCAATTGATGGAGGAAGATTTGGGTAATGGCGCTTTCTATTTGAAATTGCCACCTCACTGGAAGCAATATAAAGTCTTCCATGTATCTCAGCTGTCCCCAATCAAGGGAGCAATCCCCCCAGACCTAGAGCCAATTGTGACTGAGGGTGTGGAGGAGGCTGAATCAGAGGGCATCCTGGCATCCTTCAAGACTTAGCGGTCTGTTCAATATCTTGTTGCTTAGAAGGGCTATCTGCCCTATGAGAAAAGTTAGGCCAGGGTCCAAGATTGTGCAAACTGCTTGGATTTGGTTGAGGTTTTCCACGCCACCCACCCAGAAGTTATTCATCTACCCCCAAATATTGCTACTCTAATGGCAATCAAGCTGCTGAAGGTGTCACGAATTCAGCTAAGAAGAACTAGACTGGGCTCCCAGTTAGGGGCGCAAGCACCCAGTGGAGGGCTCAGAATGCCAAAGGCATAGCAGTCCGAATAACTAATAAAAGTGGTGTTCTATGGGAGATGTGAGGAAAAAAAGTTCAGTAACGTACTGAAGGCCCACAAGGCAAACCAGATGGTTGCATTGAGGGCAACCGCAAGTCTTGCAGGGGTAACGTCCAAGGGCGGGAGAGGCAGAAAGGATGATGAGTCCTCCAGCGTTTGCGGCTGCTTGTCTTCAGATTCAGATAGAGGGGCTTGCGCACCAGCGAGGGATGGCACAGAGGCAGCCAGGTGGTTAGAAGTGTGAGCGGAGGTATAGTAAGACCCATGAGAGGGTTGGGACTGAGCTTTCCCTGATGGGTGCTCTAGGTCCCACTGGCGGGCTGAGCCAGCGGTGGCTGAGGCAGCTATGGAAGCCAAGTCCATGAGAGTGGGGCGGGGGCACTTGGGTGCTGCTCTGGCTGGGGAGCAGTTTTGGAGGACTCAGCAACTGAATGGATGGAAGGGTCTTTATTAAAATGATGCACAAAAATGAACGAAGCAGTGGGTTTGTCATTGAGGGCGAGGCAGATTATCACATTTATGATCTTCTGCCATGTGGCAGGGTCAAGCGACTGGATAATCCAGCTGTCAAATACTGGCAGTAAGACTTGGGTGATGGCGCATTTCATCGGATTTATTGGCGGGATTTTTGTAAAATTAATAAGGTAGATGGAGACTGCAGCAAGCTATATGGGGAATTCAAAATTTCATAAGCAAAAAGAAAGAGAATAAACCAACAACTACCCTCAGCCAGGGAAGCTGCTTTAAAATTCTGGGCTGAATGCATGAGGAAGGTGTCAAGGGATTGGGCATTTGGGGGTTGGTGATGGGATTTGGTTGGCTGGCTTGGAGGGTGGTAGGATGATGCTCCAGATTTTGGCAAAAGTCAAGAAAACTTTTGCAAATTTTCCAGTTTCCTGGAGCCAAACCAAGTTGATGCTATTGATCAAGGTCCTGATCATCTGAGTCAGCCTGTTCACATAGTTTGGGTGTTCTGGATTTGTCCCAGGAGGCAGGGGTCCTTTAATTGGATTATTTGCAACTCAAACCAATTCATCAGTTAGGCTACTCATGCGATTCAAAATCCCTGGGTCTGTTTTGGAGCATTGGGCCAGCTGGTCTGAGTCATTTGGGGCCTGATTCAAGATCTGAGCCATATCTGAATCTGATTCCCAGTGAAGGCCAGTCTGGACTAACTCACCCAGTCCAGAATTTGTAGGCCAGGCTCTGATGTTGGGAATTGCTTGTTTCTTCAAAATTCTGATATAGTTTGTCTGGGGAGTGGGTGGTCCCAAGGGCCTGTCCATGCCCCTGGTGTGCACAATCTCCTTGCATACTCCTTCTATCAAACTTACCAGGGTTGAGGATGGGGGAAGAGGTGGGAGTGGGATATCTTTGGGGGGAAAGCAGTCACCCAGCGCTCATCTATAACTTGGGTTAGGTCACCCAGCTGTGTCAGAGGGTCCACTGGAGCCTTGGGGCCCCTTTTCGTCTGGAAGGGGTGTTGATCCCTATCCAGTTGCAAGGGCTGGTCCCCAGGACTTATAGCCAAAGGCCCACAATAATGTGACCTCGCTCAGTCCCCCAGTGGTGGTGCCCCCCTTTGGCAAAAGGTAAAAGTAATGTAAGACTGTGGGAGCGACCACTATGCCTGGACTGGGCGGTGTTCCAATTCCCCACTAAAAAGGGTCCAAATAGGGCAGCTATCCTTCTTAGCTCGCCGGGTGATCTTGCCCATGTAGTTAAAAGTATTAGGTAACAGCCCTCCCTTGAAGATCCCACCACCTGTCCCCACAATTGCCTCCACCAAATTAGTATAGCAAATTGAGGCAAGTTTCACCAAAATAATTGGATGTCACCACCCCCTCATGGGCTAAATGGTTCCTATGAAGTTGATGGCACTGAGCCCTCAAAATCAAGGTCTGAAAGCCTTAAACCCTCAGTAATGAAGCCTGATGGGCTCGCACATACAGTAAAAGAGGAATCAAGTGTCAAGTCCTCAGCAAAAAATTTGCCAATGGCATCAGGCTATTGAGAAATGTTGCCTTCAGTTTGAAACCTGCTTCAAACCCATTAGGGGACAAAACCCAACTGGTGGGTACCTCTTAGGAAAAGTGTCCAGTGTTAATTCTCGGTAAAACTAGCCATTTGCATCAGGCCATTGGAAAACATTGTCATCAATTCAAAAATATTTTTAAAGGCATTGGGGATGAATCCCAATGGGCATTTACCTTCTAGGATGAATGTGTCAAATGCTGAATCTTTGGTGAAACTTGCCGATGGCATTGGTTTATTGTCAAAAGTCACCAATAGCTCATTACTCTCCCTTAAAAAATCAGGATTTTTGTTTGATGCATCACGCTTAGCCAAACAGATACCAAAGTGACTGGATGTAGGTAGGTGAGTATCCTGAACCCGTTTCCAACCAGTTAGTAATGTCCCTATATGTGGTGGCGTTGGGAGATTCCCATTGCCCATCAGGCAAGATGCCATCACACTAACTGTCAGAAATGCAGTGAAACCGCATGTTGGGCAACTGAGGTCAAACAAACAGCAACTTGACCCACTGCTGACCCCTTTGAAGTCAGTTCAGATTAATTTTGTTTTCCCCCTCCCCTTAAAGTTTTCCAGTTTATGTCAAATCTTGAGGGCCCTGATCCTATGTTTTACTAAGTTATTCCCCAAATTAATCACCTATTTAAGCAGTTATATCACACTGAAGAAATTGATGGTCAATTTTCTTAAATTTACTATCCATTAGAGATCTCCCCGAGTTCCCAATTTTTTATTTATTTCAAAAAAGTTCCTTGCTGAGCTCCCTATGGCACTAACCATGTGGCCATTAGGCCCTAAATTTGCTGGAAAATACCTGTCATGATAGTAACATTAGCACCTACCGCAGTCAGCTGGGCATACCATGTAAGAAATTCTTGGGAATTCAACCCTATTGTTGAGGCCATCTTCCAGCAGGATATCGGAATCCTGTGGGCTCATTTGTCTCCACTCCAAGCGAGGATCCACCAACTTACCTCCATTTTTGTTTCTAACTCTTCTATGGAGGGTACCAAAACAGCAAACCTGATCGTGCAACTCCCTGCAACAAGGCCCGCTGGGTCTGTAGTTGCAGCAGCCTTATTTCTTTCCAGGTTCCTCTTTACACTTGCAGCTCACCATTGTTCAATCGCCATACGCCTTCCCATCCAAGTCAACGTTGTTTGGTGGCAATGCCTCTGGCATTCTGGATTGCCCTTTGGGAGCTTTTGCATCCTGACTGGCAGAACAGTCTAAACTTCCTTTGCCGTGTCACTGACAGTTTCCTGCTTAGCTCCAAGTCCTCATGCTCTTCAGATTGCCCTAAAAATCTCTAAAGTTTTATAAATTTATCTAGCAAACTTTTAAATTTAATATATAATTGAAGGTTGTGATTTGAGATTTTGGTTCAACGCAAGGGTTTCCAAGCCCATTCATCAACTAAGGCATGTTTGCCTCATGCCAAAGCTTGCAGTCCATTAAATGGCTGTTAACTTCTCCCAGACAGTGCTGTGAGATTACTCTAATATGATTCCCCAGAATTGTATGTTTCCAGATAGTTGTCAATAAAGCCATGGTCAATTTTTTTCAAGCTTCACTATGTGTAGAGATGGGTGAAGCTATTTGTCAGATTCTGTGGTTGACTCAAAAATGAACCCTTTGACAACCTACAGATTGAGCTGATTTTCTCTCCTAATGCTTGAATTGATACTCTAATTAAAACCTATTACAATAACATGGCTCAGGCCAATTATAGCAACGTGGATTTGATTATAATATTAAAATCTCAGGCCAAATACCCCCGCACATTTATGCCAATCTTCTCTGCAACTACTTGGCACAGGCTGAACAACTTAATATCAATCCAAATCAATTATTCTATTAGTATATCAGGCTGAAAATGCTCGCATATTATGGCTGATTATTGCTTCACCAAACCTTGGCAACTAGTCCTGATTAATTGGGACCAATATTAAGAAACCAGTATACAAATTTGTTTGGGACTAACCTGAAGTTAACGTTTAAAAGTCCCATAGACAATCAGATGAACAAAAAATATAATCAATTTCCCACCTCAGAACAAATTTTGTATTATGGTATGCATAATTGGTATGATAGCACTTGCACATGGACCACCCAAATGGGAGTACCTAGTGCTATTGAGAGGGCCAGTTATCCAAATTAGGGAGTCATTTTTGTCAGCATTATACTGAAAACATATTTTGAGCTGATCCTAAAATAATTCAATATGTCAATATATGTAACTGGCATGATAGCACTTGCACTTGGGCTGCCCAAATAGGAGTACCTAGTGCTATTGTGAGAGGCCTGCTGACAGCCCAATTAAGAGTATGTCATATATTTAAATTGACCACAAAAACTCCCAGAATTTGTATTTTGTCAGCGGTATAACAAAACTCATTTTGAGATGATCCAAGAACTATTTTGCATGCTCATTGTTGTAATTTTTATCACTGAAATCCTCCCAAATATGATAGTTCTTTTCCACCAATAAACTTAGCAATAGGTCTCAGTTATGTCAGTCTAAGGGCTGAACTGAGGTGGTAAAATATCTGTTGAAATTTTGTGCTCAAATGTGGCCAGGAGATGACCTAGAGATATAGATACTGGCACCTGGCCTAATAAATAATTATCTAATAAACTAGTCTTAAATAAAGATTTATTCTATTTAATATTCTTTTTAAATTGTATCCTAAGTCAATTTTGAAGAGTGTCAGCAAGCTGGGATCTCAGGTTCCACAGCTTACAACTTTTCCTGCCTCAGTTAAAGTTCCCAATTACAGAGGGAAAATTATGTGTGAAATTGACCAAAAAGGTTAGAGTTATTTGAGAATACCTAGCAAGTTTCTGAATGGTAGAAATACCATATTTCACTAGAAAAATTGAGGATCATTTGCCAAACTTTAGTCCTATTAAGCGTGCAGAATTTAATTAGACAAGTGAGAGATTCTCAAAATTTCACACTATTGTTAAAATCTGGCCAAGAGAGTCTGGTTCATAATTTGAGGATCAATAATTTTTGTAAAGGTTGCAAAATTTAGCAACTTTGCAACTGCCAGCGCTATACTCTTAATACTTTTGAGAGTTTAGACTCCATGTTTTTTGTTTCTTGTACACCATGTGAGAGGCTACACAGCTTAAGGGGATAACCGCATACTTGGAAACTATGTAAAGAAAATAGAGATAAATAAGTTAAATCAGTAAACTTGATTTTTCATAATTTTTATAGCTTATATTTTGGAAAGATCAGGCCTTTATCTTACAAGCTTCATAAGTAATTTTAATAGTTGAGCTTGCAAAATCGCTATATATGGTTAAATTTTAATTTATGTATACAGTATGACCTGCACAATATCCGAAACAAAGCTTAGCTTGGAGAGTCATATGAGATACTTCCGCTGCAAAGCTCAACTTGTAAAATCTATTATCCTCTACCGTCAAAGCTTCTTTGATTGGCTGCCTTTTATATCATTAATTTAATTTCCCTAGATACAGTGACAAAACATTTAAGGAAAAAACTTTATCTAAGATGCTTTATACTTAGTCTTAAAAATGAAGAGTTTCTAGCTTACTAGCATTAAGCTTGGAAGCCTTTTAGCTTGTAAATAACTAGTTTACAGTGAGAGATGTCTTATAAATGCAGCTTCTGGATAGCGAGTACCTGCTCACTAGCTTATATGCCCTGCCCTTCTAGCACTAAATTAAAGAAGTATGTTGATATCTACCAACCTTCCATAAAGATAGTTTCTAACTATTAGCAATAAAACTCTTAACCATTATTTTTGTCACTATACTTTAGTCACTAAGCTCTTCAATGGCTAAAAACAGATTGATGTCAAAGATACCTCCCACAAAACTCTATCTATGCAACCTAGTATACTTCCAAGTTTGTTTTAAGTTCTTGGTTCTTTTGATTCCTCCCTTTAAGATCTTATCAGGTAGTCTAATATGACTTACCCCTTTTGATAGGTCTCTTAAGTTATAATGCTAGAATTTTTAAATATAAGGTATCCTAAAATTATACTTTAACCTATTTGTTATATAGAACTTGTTCTGATGTATATACTAAGCTAGCGGAATGATTGCTCCCAATACTAAACATTGCACGCCTATTTCTACTTTAGTAACGTTTGTTTTATGCTAAACGATATAATTTACAAAGGGGCTATATTTTTGGTAGCCAAGCGTGCCTACTAACTTGACATGAGTTAAATACTAAAGCATGACCGTTCTAGACCATTGTTATCTCCACCTATTAATTTAAGCGTTTAAATTGACTGTGGCAAAGTTAACCCTTTCAATGATTTGACGCATATTTGCGTCCAAAAACTGAGGTTTATGTAAACCTAAAAATGCATATATGCGTCCAAAAACAGAAGGGTATGTAAATCTAAAACGCATATATGCGTCCAAAAAATGAGATTTGCATAAATTTATTTCAAAATCTATCAAATATTCGTGTTACGACAAGGACCAAAATTAGCTTAAAAAGTGTGAGCATCAGCTAAGAATTTTTTTGCAAAAGTTAAGGGCCAAAAAATAGCGGAGTTTTTTTTTGAAAATCAAAGGGTTAAGAACCACCACAACTGGTGACTCAGCCAACCTTCATGCTTTTTACAACCAGTACCCTCCCCCACGTAGGCCTTATGGTCAAATACCTACCTCCATATTTTATTCCTCTTATGCATGGATAAAGCTAGGTTAATGAATGTTACAGCAGCTAGGTCAGTTGGTTAATAGTTACAAGTTTAGATGGTTGTCATATAAACTCATACCGCCCTTGGACAAATGGATACCTTGTATCAATATCTGAGCTAGCTAAATGGGTTAAGTTGAATGTAACCGTATTAATTAGATTATATAGCAAACCCGTTCCTTCAAAAAATATATACCTAATGAGGGTTCTTGTTTATGCTTCCGCATTTCCTGATGACTTCACCCGTGCTTCGAAAGGTAGCAAGAGCTGCACCAAACCCGTATCTTTGGGCAAGTTGGATAACGATCCATCCGACATGATTGCAAAAGCTGAGTTTTGAACCCCTTGTAGGTTAACCCCAAACGTAAAACTTAGGATAAACCAAAACATCATGTATCAACTTAGCAATAATTTAATAACCACCAAACGCAAACTTTATACCTTTTATGCTACTTGGTATTAAAGTACCAGTTAAACCTTGATAACTTACGATCAAGTAACCATCTCAAAAATGAGGGTACGTGGGGTAACAACCTTAATAAAAGAGCACATAAAAGGGTCGGTAACTTAAGTCCACCTAAACTTACCAAACTAAAAGGCCTTTCCTATACAAACCCCAAAACGAGTATATACAACCCTTCCACAAACTGAGGCATATTTTAAAAAGGCTAGCTCCAAAGAATAAAAAGGTGGTATAGTATAGTAGCCGGCGCCTCTTGAACGCACAAGGTGTTTATTCTAATTAGCCTAAAGCTCAGGTATTTTATCTTATATTCAAACGCTATCAAAGCTCATCGTCCTCGTCATCTATGGCCAGAGAGTTGATATCCGAAGGCGGCACAGATTGGTACTGGGAAGGCTTGTTTCGGAAAGAAATCACGGCGTCACAAGCCTTGACGGCAATGATGAGGACCATGTCCTAAAAGGAGGCGTTAACCCTTTGAAGTAGGTGTGCTCACCTTAATGAAGTCGTAAATCCCAAACCAAAAGTTAAAGTTGGGGATTTGTTCCAGCCCCTGAGCGTTCTTGACAAACCGATTGTATATGATACCGACGAGCAGATAGAAGAAAACCCCCATACACGACAATCGGAAAATTATGGTACCCGCCGAAGGGGATGTGTCCGAGGTAGGGCAAGCCGCCGAGGTTTTCCATTCGAAGACATATTCGCACCCGTCGAAATCCCCGACAAAGGTGGGCGGCTAAAACGCAAGGTTGTAAGGACCGCTCAACTATAAACTTACCCTAACGATCAAGGGATCGATACAGGTGAACAATATCATCGTTGAGCGAGCGCGAGTGACATTGTTTGCGGTACAGTTAGCGCCATCCTTATATAGCAAGTATAGGCTTCCATCTCTCAGGATGGGGCGGCTAGAATTCTTCCCCAAGGAGATCCCCGCCGCCGAACCTTCCTCCTTAAGGTAACTAGCCACGTTCGACCCCGCCGTTATCCCTGCGGGGGTAGTCGGAAGGGGATTGCACACGTTAAATTCGAAAGTACGCTTCTTTTCGTTGCGTGATGGCTCGGCGGGAATCTCAATCTTGTAATTATCACTTTAATAAAATTAGTCAACGCCGGATCGAAGCTTATAGCATGCAAAGACAATTTAAAAGGTATATCGAACATACAGACAAAATCAAGGCTCAAATTGGTGCATCAAAATAAAAATGCCAAGCAACTAAACGTTACCACCAAAACGTCCATCCGGACTGCTCATTAGCAGGCGAAGACAAAAAGGTGATAAAACATTCAAAAGAATAAAACAAATTTCTATATTTCCTTAAGTAAACCCCTTTAAAACTCAAGCGCAAGACTAAAATTCAAAGGTCATTTTTAAATAGACAAAAATTTAGCTGAAACAAAAACGAATGGAGAAAAGTTTGAAAACTCTCCTTACCCGGTGGTTTTAATTAGGGAAGACAAATCGTAGAGATCGTGAGAGGTGACATTATGCGCACCGCAGTAAGGGACCTGAATGGGAGTATCCGAACTTACAAAGGCGAGCAGCGTAAAGGTTAAGCACCAAAATGGTAGAAAGTCCCCCACGACCTTCATGGCTAGATTCCAGTAACGGGGTTATTTATTAGCTGAAGGGTTCTCTCTGAGTAAAAAAAGACTTTTATGGGATCATCCTTTAGGCTTAAATAGAAGGCACGCCGTGAATTTGGATCCACGCCACCTACACAGCTTAACCTTATTTCAAGTCGGCTCATTTTGGCTGACTTACATCGCTGGCGAAAACCAGATTTTAAAAACTTGGCAAGGTTCCAATTAAAGTTGTATGACATCAACAACCTAAAATTAGATTCAAGTTTATCTAGAAATTTAACTACACTTCAATGGTGATTAGTAGGACGTCCCCCAGTGGAAATTAGGCGTCCATCTCGTATGGGCTCATCTTGAAGTAAAATGAACCGGTTTGAGTCAAAACTATCAAAGTTTCGCCGAACTTATCCAGAGTTGCTTTGAAAAGTACAATCTTACTTGCCATTTATTCCAAACTAGAGAGTGTTGGATCATATGATAAATTTATCATACCTGGTAATTAGACGGCCAAGAAACGTTAGATAAGTTCGAAAGTTTATATTATTTTAACTTCACCATTAGAAGGGTCTAACGACTTCCTCAGCTTAATTTCCAGCTCGGATCAAGTTTTATTTTGGGCTCGGTAAAAGTATCAAAATGCTGCTGCTTTTGAAGCCACGTCCATATGAGTGATCCTATGGAAGCAATAAACTATATTTATTTTTATGTGTATCTTGTCTTTACCTATCACCTATTATAAAGTAAAACTATGGTTTTTATACTTGGATCGACGTGCAATGAGCTATGAAAA